>MU130133.1:209497-244954 GCA_015039465.1 Phlegmacium glaucopus | reverse complement strand
GTATTTATAGTAAATGAGAGGGTCATGCATATAGTGAGGTGTTCACATGTAAGGAGTGTTGCATAGGTAAAAATAGATGAAACAATGAAAAAGAGAAGGTAAACATGTGTGAACAGAAATGAAAAGGAAAAGTAAAAGGCATGTAGGTGAAATGGGCATGTGTTTGGCGGTGTTAAAGAAAAGAAAAAGATTGTTTGTAACAGATGATGAGAGAGGGTGAAGTACAAAGGTGGGGATGATGTATAAAAGAAAGGGTGAAGTACAAAGGTGGGGGAGGGAAGTATAAAGATGACAAATATATAATGTAAGGAATTAGTGGCCGTTTTTAATCAATCATTTAGGGCTATTACAAGCTACTTATTAATAGATATGACGCCTACACCTGGAAATTAGTGGTTTGCCTGATCAAATCTCTGTGCTAAGCAGTGCTCTGGCTATAACTCTGCAACAAGAGTGTTATGAATGTCTGGTACGCGCATGGCCCCCTACTCTTTTTCTCTCCTTCTCTATTGTATATCATCCTCCTCCCTATTGTTTCCTCTCTTACACCATCATTCCCCCAACCTACCCTTTGCCCTGAACTCCCTTTTGTACTATATATAACCATCGCTCCCGCTCTCCTTATCTCTGACTCGTACCGACTCGTATCCCTAGCACAGACCATCCCCTTATCTCTGACTCAACCCTCTAGTATATAAGAGCCATACCCATAGCCACAATCTCTAGTTTAGACCTTTGTATTCCTACGGTCTTAATCTACCTAGCTTGCTCAGAACCACCTGGACGTCTAAGTCTCTCTCTGGGATAACGATTGCAGTTGTACATAAGTCCCTAGTTACTTGGTCTATCAGCCCAGCACCGAACGCGAGTGCAAGCTTATAGTCGCTATAACAAAGAGCACTCTGTGGCTAGATTTGCAGACCAAAATTGCTCTAAATATTTCTAGTAAAAACTCTATCAGATTAGAATTTTTATTTTATGTCATATAAGTACATAAACTGTGTGTTCTACATGTGTATCTTACTAATAGGGGTCATATTTAAAAAATCTGCTCTTCTAGCTCAATTCAGATTAAAATTCTGAGTGGAAAGCACCCAAAAATTAAGTCAATATATAAAGTCCTTCATGAGATATGGTTCATACACTTTGGAGGCTCAAATTTGGCTGGTGTTTGCATGTGACTGCGCATTTTTGGAACAAATATTACATAATTAAAAAAATGGCTCTTATAGGGCAATGTAAAATGCTTTTATTGAGGTGTCTACAACAGAATATTTATCATCTTGTTGTTGTAGTGAGCAGAAACTCAATGTCTCATGAAATGGGCTGTCACATATCATGTCACACTCACAAGGATTGTTCATCCCCATTAATATCAGATCACAAGTGCTACCCACATCGAATGTAATCACGATGTCCAAATCCCAGAGTCAAACTGTCCACAATAGTGGACCCCATGTTCCAAAAATACATCAACTTCGTGAGAATTTCACGTTACAAACATGTTTTGCACAAATGGCGGTGGTAGTACCCTGGGAATTTCATATATGGCATTATTTTAGGACCTGATTCGATGGTGTTGGGCATGATCAATGACACTTCTCAATTATCACTCGGGCCTGAGGCCTTGAGGTCCAACTGTATGCCACTACACCAACAACCCAGCCTGGTCCCTGTTTCTGGGGATTGCAACAGAATTCCAAGCCTCTGTCAAAGAATAATTGACAAAATTGTTTACTATTGTCATCCACAGTTACAAGTCACACGAGTTCTAATAAGATTTCACATTTCTAATCCTTCAAAGCCCCAATGATTATTTCTATCTTCAGAGCCTGCCGAATCTATCCAAAATAGGCCTGCCGTAAGTTGGCTGGAGAAAAATCATCAGTATTTCAAGATTGTCAAGGAGCTCCGACGTACGTGGTCATCAGGTCCATTACTCAAAATTTTCTCAATCTTCTCCATCACTGCTGGAGTCAATTTAGGAATGACTTCAATGGCCTTGAGGTTTTCGATGACCTGTTCAGGTTTAGACGCGCCGAGAATGACGGTGGAGGTATTAGGGTTTTTCGCGACCCATGCCAAGGCAAGTGCTGAAACTGTGGTTTGGAGTTCTAGAAAAATACGGTTAGAGATATAAATCAACACTGAAGAATAAAGGGATATGTGATCTAACCTTGCTCAGCGAAGTGTGTTAGCTCTTTAACTTTGCGGATCTGTTCCTGGCCTTCAGGGGATTTCAATTTTTCGATAGTCGCCTTGAAGAAGGTTCCATGATTAGCCAAGCGAGTGTCTTCAGGGATTCCATCGTTATACTACGAGCAAGGGCAAAAAAGAAAAGGTAACAAGTAACATTAGAGATTGAGAGGAAGGGATAGTAAGAGAGCTTTACCTTTCCGGTGAGCAGGCCACCTGCAAGAGATGAGAATGTGGTGGTTCCAAGACCGTACTTCTTGTACAGGTGACTATCGTTGACAAAATGAGTAGTGAATTGATTGATAATGACGTAGATACATACTGGTATTCTTTCTCTGGACGTTCGCGGTGGAACATGCTATACATCAATGTTTATGAGGACGTGTTACAGACAAAGCGTAAAAAGCTTACTGGTGTTGGCATTGCTCAGCAATGGGAGCGATCAAATTGAGCTTCGTAGCAATGTCTAAGATATAGAATTGTCAGGTATGTAACACAAGAGATGAAAAATTAAAGCGTACGGTGTGCTTCCTCGATCTCACGAGCACTCCACTCTGAGGTTGCCCAGTAAAACGCCTAGGTCAGAAGAAATAGCTCGTTAGGAAGCGCCCATTGTCCAGAATCCACGATGAAATCTTACCCAACCCTTTTCGATAACATAATTGAACGCGCGTACAATCTCCTCCATCGGGACTGTGTACCAATAGCGTTGTGTTAGAAGATAACATGTAACTAGTTATGGCAAGAGCGGTCGAGACCATACCACTGTGGTCGTGTCTGTGCGCGAAGATTATATCAACATAGTCGAGCCCAAGACGAGCCAATGATTCTTGGGTGCCTTCAATGATGCTAAATAATTTCGGCTATTCAGTATTTATGGAGAATTGGGCTGCTGCCACTCACTGTTTCCGCGAAAGTCCTCCATCGTTGGGACCTTTTCGGGGACCCCAGAAGATCTTCGTGCTAATCACTAGATCTGTACGGCGTAATCCAAGTTCCTTGATTACGCGTCCCCTAAAGATATAAGTGAGCATGGGCAATAAATCCAACGTCTAATAAGGCGGAAACTCACATTTCTTCTTCAGATTTCCCAGAAGCATACGCTTCCGCAGTGTCGAACATATTTATACCAGCATCGAAAGCTGCTTTGATGATTTCCTGCTCCAGTATCAGAAGATGGTCAATTTACAAAACCTTTTTTCTGACCTTGACTGGATCCCCCACAACGGTCCCGCCTAAAGTCAACCCTATCGGAGAGGATTCAATGAACGAAAATATCTGAGATCATTGGACTTACAGCCTCCTAGAGAAAACACTGGGACGCGAAGCCCACTTGGTCCAAGTCGACGAAAGGGCATGTTCTTGGGGTCAAATTCGCGCTGTACGGGCCATGGTTGAAGAACGGACATGGTTGAAGGCTGGTGTGTGAGCAGTGGGAGGGAAAGAAATATGCCGGATTGGCTTCAGAATGTAGAGAACAGCTGATTATATATGCCATGATTGGATTATAAATACAATCTGATCCCTCTCAATGCATAAAATTAAGTGGATGACTGAGAAAATATCCCACTGTTAGGGACGGAAGCCACATGGTGTAGTCAGCCTCGCTAGATTTGGTTCAACCGTACTCCGGTCCGGGAACCCTGGACCATGTCGTTGCAATTTTAGTCGCCTCTCTTTTATCAGTCTGTTCTTTATATGTTGGAAAGGATTGCCATGTTTGGGGTTTTTTTGAATGAATACTTATGCTTCGATTTCGTGTGCTGTCTGAGCCACACGCAGATGATGTTTTCAAGCCACAGAGACTGCCAGTGCAAAACCTCTGCGTTTTGTTTTCTGTAGTGTCTTCGACTATATTACAGACCTCCCACTATTTTAAACCGGGGATGTGGTTGAAATATGGCTGGTTCAAGTGAATATGTCACATCGCCATAGTTACTTATTCAAAGGCCTCGAAGATTTGAGAGAAAAAAGATAC
This sequence comes from Phlegmacium glaucopus, assembly GCA_015039465.1. NCBI lineage: Eukaryota > Fungi > Basidiomycota > Agaricomycetes > Agaricales > Cortinariaceae > Phlegmacium > Phlegmacium glaucopus. The sequence goes on along the minus strand of MU130133.1, from coordinate 240,780 downwards.
AACTCAGTCTCCAAATGATAGACTACGAAATAACGAAGTATATATATGATCAAAATCCTCTCCGAGTCTCCATACTCGGGAGTAACGGTCAGAGATAAGGTCACAGTGGCACCACCAAGTGACCAGGAGATGAATAGAACAAGAATAGAATGGAAAAATATGAATGATAAGAATGATAACATACGGTTTGTTTATTCAACACGTTTTACATCCATCATGTACACAGACTGTCATGGATTGGATAAAGGTGTCAACGCTCGTGTTACGTCTCTTGAGTCTCCCGGCGGCACGATACGCGGCACTTTGTTTATTTAAGACTCCGAAACGATGAGCTGGAGCGTTTGAACATTTCAATTCAGATAGAAATACTTGGCCATGCATATGCCGCGTACTACTACCGTGGTGAGTCCGCAGTCTGTACCATCGATTCTTCGATTTGCCACCTGACAACCGTGTTATCATCGATAAGCTAAGCGCCCATGGCCCATATAAAGCCCATCATACACACGTTCAGTGCGAAGTACGCACTTTCTGCTGCAAACCTTGAACTATCGAACTATCTTGCCATTTCCACTTCAATTTATCTATGGATAATTCCGATGATCCCGTCCAATCTTCCAAGTCGTCGACTATGCCAGCCACTAGAGGCTACCAGCAGGAGATGCTAGAGGAGAGTTTACATAACAACATCATCATCGCACTTGATACGGGTTCAGGTAAGACCCACATAGCTGTTCTTCGTCTAAAGCATGAGATGGAACGGGAGTCTACCAAGGTGCGAATCATTGTCTGCTAGTAGATAGCACGGCTAATTCAGCTTTTTTAGCTTTCCTGGTTCTTTGCACCAACTGTGGCATTGTGCGAACAGCAGAAACATGTTATCACGGATTACATACCAGTCTCTGTGGGTATAGTCTCTGGAGCCAACGAACCTGACCAATGGAGAAACGCTGCTCTTTGGGAACGAGTCCTTCGAACACACCGCATTATGATATCGACTCCTCAAGTATTCCTTGATGCTCTTCGTCATGGATATATTTCTTTGGGGAGAGATATCAGCTTGCTGGTGTTTGACGAGGCTCATCATGCCGTCGACAACCATCCATATAATCGGATTATGGTGGAATTTTACTTCAATCTACCCCGTCGAGGCCAGCATTTGAACAGCTTCTTGGAAGTTCGTCCCATGGTTCTAGGCCTTACCGCAAGCCCTATATATGGCGGAAACGTCATCAAAGCATTCCAGTAAGCTCTAGATTACTGTCCCGTCTATAAATATACTAATGTAATGGATACCAGGACGATTGAGGGTAACCTAGACAGCATCATCCGTAGCCCTCGTCGACATCGTTCCGAGCTTGCCTTATTTGTTCATCGACCCATCTTCCGGCACATCATGTACTATCAACCAGAAGCACCCTTTTCTACCAATCTGGCCTCCCTTGTCTCCATTTTTAACACCTTGGACATCGAAGACGATCCCTATATCATTAATCTTCGTGCTCAACTCAAGAAGGCAACTCCACGAACCGCAGATTATCACAGAATCGATCAGAAACTCTCTAAAGCCATCCAAAAGGGTAATACATTTACGCATAAAGGGCTTCGCGACTTTCTAAGGGCCGCCCAAGATATTTGCGCTGACATTGGTCCATGGGCCGCCGACTGGTTCATCTGTAAAGTTATGGAAAAAACACGCCATGCTGCCGATCCCTACAACAATATAATGTCGAGTTGGAAGAATAAAGAGAAAGAATACCTTCTGAATATTCTAAACCGCATCATCATTTCTCCAATTTCATTCTATGCAGACGATATCGCCGAGGATTCTTCTGAAAAGGCCAAAGTTCTTATCCAATGCTTGCTCATGGAGAAGGCAGAGACGGAATCATATAATGACTCGTACAGCGCCATCATCTTCGTTCAACGTCGGGACGCCGTCTTCGCACTAGCAGAAGTTCTCAGGTCTCATCCGTTCACCAAGGACGTATTTCGTGTTGGCACTCTTATCGGCTCTTCTGATAGCGCATATCGACATGCCATGATGGACATCACGCGAAATCTAGTCAATGAACCTCAAGAAGATACCATCGCCGACTTCAAGATCGGAGAAAAGAATATCATCGTTGCTACATCCGTAGCTGAAGAAGGTCTCGATATTCAAGCGTGTTGTAGTGTTATTCGTTGGGATCCGCCTCCTAACATGGCAAGCTGGGCACAGAGCAGGGGAAGAGCGCGTAAGAAACGCAGTACGTTCACTGTCATGTTCGAAGAAGGGAGTAAACAAAAAGATGACGTTGCGAAATGGGAAAACCTTGAACGAGAAATGGTGGCGTTATACAATGACCCTTCACGAGACCTCTCTCTTATACAAGATGAAGACCAAGATATGGGCGACGAAGACAACGACATGGAATTCGAGGTCGCGTCCACAGGGTCAGTCTAGTCTCTTTTCCTATCATGCAATAACGTAATAATTTCCATCCTTTCAGGGCTCTCGTCACTCTGCATTCAGCAATTGGTCATCTCGCACACTTCTGTGCTGTTATTCCGAACACAAGTCATGTTGATAATCGGCCGCTTTACGACATAGACCCACCCGAATTTGCTGAAGGCTGGCATTCTTTCGATGGTCGATCACAAGGTGTTCCTCCATACACTGGTCCATATGGGTCAAGTGTCACCCTTCCCCGAACATTACCCCTTCCAGAACGCTAATTCAGCGTTGACAGGATTTATACGACCAAGATCTCCGCTCATCGTCATGCGGCATACAAGGCTTACCTTTCTCTCTACGAAGCTGCTCTCCTAAATGACCACCTTCTACCCATTACGAGTATCCTAGAGCCTGAACGCGATGACGAGGTAAAGGAGATGTTGGCTGATGTCGAGAAAAGAGCTGGATTCGCCCGAGTTTCAATGCACATCGATCCTTGGGCAGCTGAAGAAGACCATCAGGATTTGTGGTGCTGTTCCAGACTCACCCTCGAAGGTCTTCCTCCGCTATTCCTTTTTACTCGGTCAGAAACGATCACAATAGACTTCCAAGGAGGTCCTACTCTGTATCGTCGAGACAGTCCCCCAATTCGCACATCCGTAGAACCTCTCGGAAAACTGGCTGAAAATGATCGACGAATACCCAGAGCTCGACACTTCACCAGAACAATATTCTGGGCACTTTGTCACTTACGCATGACTTGGGATAACCTTGATTTCTCATACCTCTTCCTTCCTATAGACGATGTGGACACGGAATGGGACGTCCGTCGATCCTGGCTTGCTACTTTTTCCGCGTCCTCCGATCAATTTCGCATTTTGCACCTCATGGGAAATGCCGAGACAATTGGCAAACAATTTGGTTATCCTAGTGATTTGACCCTTGTCCAGAAACAAATAGGCTCTTCAAGTCCTCTCAAATTCGTACGTTGGAGATATGAACCCCTTTCTGTAGAAGAGGAGAAAGAACTTCGCGAAGGCACCTATAAAAATCGTATCGATCTGGAAATCACCTACCCTTTGCTCGTTGTCGAACGTTACCCTCCACGAACTAACTTCTTACTCCCCATTCCGTTCACTCCTCCCGACAAGTCCATTCACGAGCCTTCATATCTTGTCAACCTTCTGCCATATCTGTCTGGAGTGACCCTCTTATCCGAGACCGAAACAGAATATGCGTTTTTACTACCTTCTGTGATTCGGTCGCTTTCCATGACTTTAACAGCCCATTCCTTGCGTAAAAACTTATTCATATCATCTCCGATGTTCGACATTCCGATTTCTCTTCTTAGAATTGCTGTGACTGCCCCGGTTTCAGGCGAGAAACTTAATTACCAACGCATGGAAACATTAGGAGATACAGTCCTCAAATTCATCACCGGAGTACAGCTCCTAGCAGAGTACCCGTTGTGGCACGAAGGCTATCTTACCAAAAAGAAGGATCATGCAGTTTCGAATGTACGCCTTGCGAAAGAAGATATAGCAAAAGGAGTTTATCGTTGGATTATACGAGGTAGAGTTTCCTTTGTCCTCGTCCTTGCAAGTATTGACTTTTGTAATCAGAGACTATGTTAGGGAAGAAGTGGAAACCGAACTATTCCACGATTGAAGAGGCTCCAGTGGAGAACATAAGCCCTGTCGAGGAAGACACTGTCATGGATGGCGGCCTCGCAGAGATGAAGAAGAAAAAGAAAAAGAAAAGCCAGCAATTGTCGACAAAAGGTATTATCTCTAGAACTAAAGAAGAACTTCATCTTGTAACTCACCCTTGTCCCTTAGTCCTCGCAGATATTGTGGAATCGCTTATTGGTGCTGCGTACCTTCACGGTGGCTTTTCTCTCGGCTATGAATGTCTCAAGTTCTTCGATCTGGGACTGAAATGGGAGCCAGTGCCAGTACGAATTGACCAGGTTCTCTCCAGAGTGGGAGCCGAACTCGACCATTACCCGCCTCAACTCGGAGATGTAGAACGCATGCTAGGATACACATTCAAGCGCAAACGCCTGTTGATCGAAGCTCTTACGCATGCCAGCTATGAGCAGGACAGTCGCATACCCTCATACGAACGTATGGAGTTCCTCGGCGATTCTGTACTCGACATGATCGTCACAGACTTTCTGTACCATGCGCCAGGGAAGAATTACAGTCCAGGTCATATGCATATGCGTAAATCTGCAATCGTCAATGGACATATCCTTGCGTACATCTGCCTCAAGTTGAGCCTCGGCGTTGAAGCGTTCATGCCTCGGCCAAATGCGGATGGCCGGATCGAAGAAACCGTAGATACTAATCAAATTTATCTATGGAAATGTCTTTTACACTCCAGTCCAAAAGTTCTCGAGGACCAACTCAATACATTCACTCGGTTTCGTAAACGTCGTCAGGAGATTGAAGAATTGCTTACTACTGGGACAATCTTCCCTTGGGCGTCGCTTACTCGCCTTCAAGCCCCAAAATTTTTCAGCGACATGGTTGAAAGCATCATAGGCGCTATATTCCTTGATTCGCAGGGTAATATCCCCCTTGTCCGGAAGGTCCTTTACAACCTCGGAATCATGCCTATTCTGGAACGAGTTGTTTCTGAAGACGTCGATGTCCTCCATCCTGTCTCGCGACTGTCTCTCTGGGCTCAAAAGAACGACAAGACGCTTGAATACATTTATATCAGAGAAGGAGGAAAGATCGCCTGTGCAATCATGGTGGATGAAAAGGAGGAGGTTAGAGTTGCGGATTTATGGAGGGGTAAGGTGAGTCAAGAGGAGGTGAAGTATGCTGCGGCGGAAAAGGCGATACTTGCGTTCAACTTGAGGGATGTTAACGTTAATTACTCGTTGCTTAAGAAGAAGGCTCCAAAACCGAAGAAGAAAAAGGAACAGGGAAAAGGAAAGGAATGAGTGGGTGGTATAGTACTTGTCCTTAAACCCATCCTTAAATAAATACTCTCGGGGCACGAGCTCTTCTGTAAGTATATCTTGGCAAATCGAGGAATCGACTGGAATCGTCGATGGCACAAAATGTAGACTCGGACTCAACACCGCAGTAGTACGCAACAATTACGCTCGTACTATTTAATCTAGAAGCGTATGATAAGTAGTCTTGCGCATCGTACGGTCATGTCATTGCTATGTTTCTATAAGGGGTTATGCATTTACCTCCCTACTGGGTCGTCATGCAAACCCAAGGCCAGTGTGCTCAGGCCCGGGCAAACTGAGTACCCATATTCCATTCCATTAGGGATTGAGAATAGTCGGTAGTGCAAGAGTGCCACTGTTCAAGTCAAATCCCCATTGCGAATGCCTCGTGTCATTGACTCATTGTCTTCAGCCACAAAGGGATATAGATAGCTCAACTACTCATTCTATATGGAATCTGCTCAGAGTTTGCACCTCGACTGGCACCGAAAGTATGGCGAGACTCACCGAGATACGCCCCCCAACACCCGCTCGCTAACGATGCGAATATTCACCGGCAATTAGATAAGGAAGTAGTATTGTTGTCTACCAATATGGCCTGCCACAATGGACAATAAACGATGTTTCAAAAAAAAAACAAAAAGAAAAAAGTTTGCACGCCGTGAACGTTGGTAACATTGTATTCGTTCCCAAGGCGATGAACAGGTGTAGGATAAATAGGCTGGACCCACAGGCAGGACCTACACATCTTATAACCAATCCCCAGCATTCGTACGTGTCAATCATCTTGCCTGCCCCCATTTCGCTAACATTTGACGGGATGTGTAGTATACTCAACATGAAACTCGCTTCGCAGTCACTCAAACTCCTCATAATTGCAGCGTTCACCATCCCTTCCGCCCTCGCTGAGTTCCATATCATAGAGGGTGTCGCCCCTGGCGGGGGTTCAGGTCTCGAAGCCTGCCCTTCAAATTACTACGACTGCGACTGCCTAAAAGATGGCGACCGTGCAGCACGAGTCTTGGTCAACGGTGAGGGAGTAGCAAGTCTCCCGGACAACTTTTTCTCTGTCGATGCGGGGTTGTGTGGTTTGGGCCAATTGGATTTTTTCAAGCAGAGCGATGAAGTTTGGAACTTTTATATTCATGAAGGAGATGGGACTTTGCAAGGAACGTGTTACCCGAACAACGCCACCAATACTTGTAGCGGTTTCTACTTCTTCGATCAATTGGTTTGTTACAGTTATATCTGTAACCGATAGCCCTGACCAAGCTCCTACAACCATCGCTCGAAGGAGCTTCATCTCAAAAGCGGGATGTGGTGTTTTATCAGTGTACAAATATAATACAAATATTTTGATGAACAAACAAACCTAGATGGATTTGCCTTTGTTTACATTTTGATGAAAAGATATGATAAGATAACAGTTTGGACCAGTGTCTCATACACGACCCACCGTATAATCTCTGGCGCCAACGAACTGCATACATGTTTGGTAGTATTGATGCGACCTACTTAGTAAGCAACCCTCTGTACTTTTGGTTCCGCACCTTTCCTTCTTCCCTTGCATTTTATTACTCGTTTTTCCTCTAGCCCTCAAATAATATACGCTGCTCCCATTCTGGTTGTGAGCCCCCTCCTGTCGCCGAATGTCTTCCCCTAGAGCGGGGTTTTCCACGAACCTGAACAATGGAGAAACGCTGCTCTTTGGGAACAAGTCCCTTGAACACATTGTATCATGATATCGACTCCTCAAGTACTCCTTGATGCTCTTCGTCATGGATATATCTCTTTGGGCAGAGATATCAGCTTGGTGGTGTTTGACGAGGCTCATCATGCCGTCGACAACCATCCATATAATCGGATGATGGTGAAATTTTACTTCAATCTACCCCATCGAGACCAGCATTTGAACAGCTCTTTGGAAGTTCGTCCCATGGTTATAGGCCTTACCGCAAGCCCTATATATGGTGGAAACGTCATCAAACTAGTCAAGTAAGCTCTAGATGTATCCCGTCCCATCTATAAATATTCTAACGTAATGGATACCATTGACAGGACGATTGAGACAGCATCATCCGTAGCCCTCGTCGACATCGTTCCGAGCTTGCCTTATTTGTTCATCGACCCATCTTCCGGCACATCATGTACTACCAACCAAAATCATCCTTTTCTACTAAGCTTTCCTCCCTTGTCTCCATTTTTAACACCTTGGACATCGAAGACGATCCCTATATCATAAATCTTCGTGCTCAACTCAAGAAAGCAGCTACAAGAACCGCAGAATATCAAGAGCTTCGCGACTTTCTGAGGGCCGCCCAAGATATTTGCTCTAACGTTGGTCCATGGGCCGCCGACTGGTGAATCTGCAAAGTCATTGAAAAACACGTCATGCTGCTGATCCCTAGAACAATATAATGTCGAATTGGAAGAATAAAGAGAAAGGATATCTTCTGAATGTTCTAAACCGCATTATCGTTTCTCGCACTAGCAGAAATTCTCAATTCTCATCCATTCACCAAGGACGTATTTCGTGTTAGCACTCTTATCGGCTCTTCTGATAGTGCATATCGACATGCCATGATGGACATCACGCGAAATCTAGTCAATCAATCTCAAGAAGATACCATCGCCGACTTCAAGATCGGAGAAAAGAATATCAACGTTGCTACATCAGCTGCTGAAGGTCTCGATATTCAAGCGTGTTGTAGTGTTATTCGTTGGGATCCGCCTCCTAACATGGCAAGTTGGGCACAGAGCAGGGGTAGAGCGCGTAAGAAACGCAGTACGTTCACTGCCATGGTTCGAAGAAGGGAGTAAACAGAAGAAGACGTTGCGAAATGGGAAAATCTTGAACGAGAAATGGCGGCGTTATACAATGACCCTTCACAAGGCCTCTCTCTTATACAGGATGAAGACCAAGATATGGGCGACATGGAATTCGAGGTTGCGTCCACAGGGTCGGTCTAGTCCATTTTTCTCTTATTTGCCACCTGACCATGGTGCTATCATTGATAAGCTAAGCGCCCCCTCAGAGTACATACCTTCTATTGCAAATGTTGAACCATCCTCTCAGCCCTAGACATTTCCACTTCAAGTTAACTCTGGATTTCTACCGGGATAGTGGGTCTTCCGTCACTGACTTAGTATTGTATTCGTTATCGCATTACGCTGCCCTGTCGGACAAGAAGTCAATGGGGCCAGCAAGACCCTCATATACAACTATGTAAGTACACTTTTAACAGCCGGTACAAGTAGCAACAAGTCCAAAAAGTGGCGGCGGCGAAAGAGCGGAAGCAAAAAGTTATAGAGTTTGTATACAATGGTTAATCGATTTCGGTGAGAAAAGGCGAACAAAGTTTGTAAGGGTCATCATTAGAAATAAATTGAGACTCATGCCAACCCTTGAAGCTATTGATCACCATGCCTATTATGATGAGTTATATAGTCTCGGACTCCGACTCTCGGTCTTTTTCTATCGTATTTTTCTATTCTTTGTTACTTTTGAGCGCTGATCGCTGGGCCCTTGCACTTTGGAGAAGTGAAAAAACGATAGCAATTTATTATAAAGCCAGAAAGTGGTGTGGGAATTTGCAGGAATTTGCTGATGCTACTCACCCCTTCATATCCCATGGCTTCAGACGTATTAAGGCTACACCCACGACTTAACACGGCTACTGTGCTATTAACTTCTTAAAATTTAGCCCTCATTACGCACAAATGGGCAAGCAGAATTCAAGTTAGGCGATTACAGGGACCTGACTGAACGGTCAGGGAAGCCACCTCAGTCATGTAAATATATGACCCTGGTGGACAATTAATACTGTCACCACCACCGTTGACAGAACGTGGGGGAAGCGATACGCAGCAAATGTAGAATTGTATGGATAATGCCACTTCACGTCTACATAAATGGCAGGTCCGAGTCGTCTGTACCTGTAAGCAGCCTTATCGAACCTACCGCGTTTCTCCCCTCTTCCCGTGCGTGGAACTGGCACTCATGGACTCTGAATCAGTTCGGTACCGTAACACAATGAGGACAAACCACAACGTCGGATTGGCTTCGAGTAAGTTATAACCCACCAAGAATGGGATGCAAGGGATCCCTAATAATCGTGATCACATACAGTTGGCGCTCTGGCAGTACAGATTTGGGAGCTTGCGAATTCTTTCTTTGATGAATTAGAATATCTATACTGGTACGTGGAAATGAGATTGGGGAGCTATTAAGAACAATACTTGTGGAAGATTGGATGGTCTGACAATTTAGGGGTTTCAGGAGTCGATTTACTGTCGTCAAATCGCTATACATATGGAGTCGTTATGTCATGATAGTTGTGCAGATGTAAGCAGTCAACACTTTCACTCCCGTTGATCTTCAAGTTAATTGACTGTTATGCAGTGTAAACTTAGTCTTCACTCACAAGGTGTACGAGCTGCCCCAGCGAGTCCGGCTATGTGTGGCGACCTACGTGTATAAGTCCGTCGTGGGACATCAGGCACTGACCTGCATAGAGTTAATCCTCCTTATAAGAGGTGAGGACGTTCTGTGTTTTTAAGTCGTCTCAGGCTCAATATTTATTTTGCTCGAATCCTAGTCTATGCTCTGTACAATCGGAGTCGTCGAATCAAATATTTTCTTTGTACGGCTTTCCTCACGAATTTTTCCGTTGAGCTATGGGGTAACAGCCAGGTTATAAGAAGTGTGATAAAGGGAAACAGTTGTATTGCAGATGCTACACCGTCCACAAGTCTCATTGCATTTGGGTAATACTACATAAACGCATCTTTCAAACGCAATAGCTGATAATCTATTTCTCACTAGGGCCAGTGCTTCTTTGTTTCAGGGCTTAATTCTATGCATGACACTGTTTAAATATGTTGCCGGTCACCATTATGGATGGGCTAGAACTCCTTTGACATCGTTGTTATTACGCCAGGGTATCGCAGTTTGCTTCTTGACATTCGGTGAGCTGATATATATTCTCGATGTGCCACCCTCTGAAAGCCATGTATTAGGCATGGTAGTGGTCAATTTAACATATGAAAAAATGCGGACATCTGACGCGGAATTTAGCAACGCTGCTTTCGCGTACGTCCTTCCGTTCCGGAATTTCAAATCATTCCACAAAACAAAACATGATCTTCTATCCATTAGGTGGTATATGTCTCTACTTTCCGTGGCGGTCAGTTTAAATTTCATTTTCATCCCCAAAGTAAAATGACCAGGTTGATTTTGACAACTTGAAAACTATAGGGATGTAGGCTTATACTCGATATGAGAAAGCTCGCGGTATCTCATCCAGCACGTAACCCGGAATCTGATGAAGATCACGACGTTGAGTTGACATCGAATCTGAACATGAGTACTTGAGTCTTCGTCCGAGAATGTTATGATTAAAATATCAACTTTTGTCATTGGCGATACTCAACTTTCACAAAACATGATCATCGGTGACCAAGGTGGTGGAGTTCAAGTTTGTACCGACAGTGATCGTTCCCCATGAGTGACCAGGAGATGAACGTTTGAACATTAAACTGTTTAAAAAAGTGAAAGCGCCTATCAGAACAGTCACCCCACCTGTCATCGATCACATGTCACATTATCATCACGCTTCTCTTTTGAAAGTTGAAACTGGCAGCACAAATCGACCGTGACGTCTCTACCCTTATACGACTCCTTTCATCGAGAACGGTCAGGCTTTCAGTATATAAAAGCACTTGAAGGCGATGCCGTGTGTGTAAATCCATCCATCAGGTACAGGATTGAATACGGTTGGCAGGCGCTTGCGCTGTAGGAAGGTGTGCAACATGCGTGTTAATACTAGTCAAGTACTAGTACTTACAACTTAGACTCATGGGGTCATTTGTGGTAGATCTTCCTGCTACACTCAGGCTATATATGCCTCTAGAGGGACAGATGAGATGCACACGGCCCATGTTCGTCTATCAGACTCTATCTCAACAAATTGTAGCATGACGATATCTCTTTTACATAGTATCGGTTGCGGGGCAATTCTCATATTTAGAAGCCGTATATGGTCCTCACCATGTGATTCTCCCTTTCCTTGTGAGTTTGAAAGTTTCCCGTCATCAACGGCTGATGTAAGGTATATTCTTCATCTACTAGGCGCCGCCCTATTTTAACGATCGATTCAATATCATCTCGGAAACAGCTGTCTTTCCGTCGCGCCATCTGCGTCAACGACACTGGCATGGGTTCAGATGGCTTCAAAAGGCCGTCTCTCTACCCCCCTTTCTTAGCTGTAGCTCAGGTGCTCAGGAACGTGCCTCATGAGGTATATTTGGGACCCAATTTGAACAGTTATTTATCCAAGTTTCAGACACCTCCATGTGGAGTATTTGGTGAGTTTTCTCAACACAAGCCATATTTTGAACGCCATGGATGACGGAACTGGAAAAACTTGGTCCATTTATCATCGTGGTTTTATTCTGATTCATTTCCGATATTGCTGCGCTGATGGGGGGTGAGCAGAGTAATACCAATAATACCATGCACTAGATGGCAGGCCTATAAAGCTGGTATGTAGGAACTAAGATCCTCAGTGTATATACTAAATTCCTCTCAAGATGTTTCCTCTCACACATTTATCGGCCACTCTTCTCGCCATAACTTTTTCAATTTTTGTCAAAGCTGAGACGCACACCGTACACTTCGACAACAGGTTGGTCGGCCTTGTTGACTCGTTGCTTAACCTTTTTCGCTGACGAATTTTTTAGATGCGGCTTTGGCACTGTATGTGACGAATTTAAACTGGGGTGACCATATCTAACCCGTTTTCATAGCCGACCCTTATCCAAGGCCCCAACGTATTGTCTACTGGCGGGGATTTCGTATCTAATGGTCCTCTCACAGCAGCCATTGCGTAAGTCGCCTGATCGATGTGTGCAATGGATAACTGATGTTGTTCGCCGATCTGGTCCCTAGTTATTTACAAACAGGGGAGAATTATTCTTAATAACCGTTCATAAAATACTAATTTTTATCATCCAGGGGGATGTGGGTTCAACGGCGAAGGTTGTACTCTCATTGAGACCACCTTGAGAAACCCCACAAGTCCAGGAAGCGGATCTAGTTCTGATATATCATTGATTCCCCCGTGAGTACACTCCTACCTAAAAGGGTATATTCCGTGAATGAACACGCAATTATAGCCACGCATTCTCAGTAACCTCTGGATTTGGGTGATTTTCATCTTTTCATCATTTCTGATTATTGTCCTTTTTATAATATTCTTCCATTTAGATATTTCAACGGATGTAATGGGCTCGGGGCCGATTGTAAGCCGCTTCATGCACCTAACTATTGAATTATTAACAGAAAATCTCAGGCACCAGCGCGACTTGTGACACTGCGTTTAGAAATCCTGGTGACACCTCTAAACAAGTTGCATGCCAGATAAATGATGTATGTGCCGAGTTGGAGATTTCCGAAAATATTCGATGCCTAACTTGAACGACTGATCTAGGTCGACCTTGCTATTACCTTCTGCGACTAGTCAGACTAACTTGATGGACGGTAGTGGTTCTGTATTTGCTAATTACCTCGTTTTAAATTCAAATACTCTAAATGAAATTTTCAACTGGAAACATTACAACTGGTTCTTAAAGTTGCCCTCAAAAAGTAGGAGTTTTAATCGTTGAACGACGATTTTTTCTCAAACATACAACGCCAACCCTTCCCATTCCCGGCGAAATGATACATCAACCTTTACGACTGTGGATAATATCGTTAATATGAAGGTACACCACGAATTCATTGAGCAGACCTATTTATGTTCATACTTGACCAGATTGATCCCGATACTCGGCAACCTTTGGACGAATGCCAGTGCAGTCCTTGAGCGCCCATCGCCATGGTCCGCTGACACTAGTATTTATAAAATACAGGCCTACAAATAGCCCATTGATCGAACAAGCGATAGATATGGGCAGCTGTCATGGTTTATTGGTCGGCGGCTGTTCTGGACTGAAGGAATTTCACGTAAGACTGATATAATTATTCTCTTGGTCTTTTTTGCTCCCCAGGGTCGGTTCATATGGCGCAAGATTCGCAGTCAAGGGCTCAAGGCACGTTGTGACAAAATTAGCGTCATCATATCAAGTACCCTGGTCCCTCCTCCAACAATCGAAGACTCTCAGCATATTCAAATTCCATTGGTTTTTTACTGGTACCGATGTATGCTTTGAACGATGCCATTCGACTTATTAATTACTACTTGTACTATTCCAGACGCAACAGATAAAGAGTTGTCGACTTCCGTTATCTGCCCCATGTCTGGAGTATCCGATAGACCATATGAAATCCATTGGCGTGGAGGGTTTACTTCGATCCCTATACTTAGAGAAATAGATCTCGTGCAAAGATACCTGGACCAATGATGGTACAGAGAGAAAAACCTTCATCTCCAAGTTTCATGCGTAACTTTGTGACCTCCATAAAAATATTTGGGAGGTCACCACAATATCTTTCCTCCGAAGGATCTTTAGTTACAGTGGAACGTATACTGCTAAGCGCTAAGTATTATTTTATATTAAATATCAAATACTTATTGTTGTCACGGTCTTCGCGTGACCTGAGTCGTGACAACAGGAACTTGGATCGGTATCACATTGAGCACTTGAGCATGCACGTTCTACCTCTCCTTCTCTCCTTATTCTTCTTGACAACACTGTCATCCGCGTCGTCGGGTGACCAAATTTTTATGAACCCTGCTCTAGGACAACCGGATTACACACCTGAGACTATATCTCAGCCTACACTTGCAGATCTCCTTACCATCGAACCTTCCGCTTCCATTTTCTATTCATATGCCCGCGAACTCGAATTGAGTTCTATGTTCTCTGACACAAGCACTCGTGTGAGCCTTTTGGTGCCTACAAACAAAGCAATCATGGCTTTGTCTAGAAAACCGTTGAGTACCTTTGTTGATCCGACTTTTTGTTTGATGAATTAACGGGTGTGAATACAGACATGAAGGGCCAGAGAACCCCGATGAAGCTGAAATCACGGAAGAGCAATTCGATCAAGTGGCGAAGAAAAATGTGGAAAATTGGGTATGCTCCCATATACTTCCGGTCTGTCCTATCAATATCGTTGTTCGCTCAGAAGACATCGTATTGACTCGAGATATGCCAGGAGTACCCGGTCTCTTTCGATATACAGGATCATCAGACCCTCCTCTTCGCTAGATCTATCACTTTCAAATCAACGTCTACGCACGGTGCCGACTGGGCTCATGTAACCCTTGAGAATGGTATCCGAATCATCGGAAAGAAAGAGGTCCGGCTTTGATTTAGTCATGTACTGCTGTCCTTTTTTCTGACTTTTTGATGATAGGCGTTGAATGGGGACCTATATCTCATTGACGGAGTAATCTCGCCTGCCTAAATTCATTCATGGGTTCTCATTTTACTGTACAAGCTTTAATTTTACGGATACAATCATACTGATTTTTCAGAAAAGCTAGTGTTGACGTTGAAAATAGACACTGCAACACCTAGCTTTCCGATTGCTCACTTTTCATAAGACTTTTGCATAGTGGCCCCTACAACTGATTAGCTCTTGGAAATTGACGTGTTGCAGCATGTACTATGCCTCGAGATGAGTTGTACAACGTTGCCTTCCCTGTGATTGTTCAGCTGGTCAAATCTCTAGCGTCTTAGCCCTTTCAATCCTTGAGCGTCTAACCCCTTTCCAAGATGGCATCCGAGCCCAGTTTAAATTCGATCAGGCTGCTCTTCATGACTTCCACATCGCCTGCGGCGTAACACATACCGGGGTATCGATCCTTACACAAACCCAACAAATTGAACACACAGTGAGTGTGACATTTAAATGTGGTGACCCATGTCCAACCCGTTTTCATACCCTTATCCAAGGCAGCACCGTATTGCAATTGTCTACTGACGGGTCTTTCGTGTCTAATGGTACTCTCATAGCAGCCATTGCGTACTAGGTCGTCTGGTCAATGTGTGCAATGGATACCTGATGCTATTCGCCGATCCGGCGGTCCCTAGTTACTTGCAAAAAGGGGAGAATTATTCTAATAACCGTTCATAAAATACTAATTTTTTGATCATCTAGGGGGTTTTGGGGTGAGTACGCCTCTACCAAGCTAAAAGGGAATAATCGATGCACGAACTTCTATCCATGGACTCTCAGTGACAGTAACCGTTGGATTTGGGTGATTTTCATCTTTTCATCATTTCTTGTGTCCTTTTATAATATTCTTCCATTTAGATATTTCAACGGATGCGACGGGCTTGGAGCCGATTGTGGCAACTCCTTTATTCCTCCTTTATTCCTACCGCCAAAATGGCAACGTGGGACACAAGGGGACACAAGATCACGGCCGTTATTAGTGTTAATATTATGATTACTAGCTACCAGCCTCAATATCATTGAAGCCACCACCGTGACACTTATCGTCCCTCTTCATTCAAGATGCACTGGACAGTCTTCCCTTGTCTCTCAACCTTCGTATCAGTGCAGTGACGATGCCTACCTACTTATGTGTGGCATCGAAGCAAGGTGACCTGCAGGTAGAAATAGGAAGGGGGACCACCAAAGAACGTTCTTGAGGAGTTATTACATATGACACCGTCGATTGAGAGCTGTCTTACTTATTATTGTTTCTCCTCTGCCTTTGTAACTTGTTTCTCATATGCTGAGACTCCACCGTGGGAAGAGCACGGTACTCTCTCTCTTGACCATCATCATGTCGAGCGAAAGACCATCTAAGAACAATCGCATAACCAAAGCTATTCGATATGTCAAAGGAAGATTCTCTCCTTTATCACACCCGCCCACACCATTGTCGATCGACGTGGGTCCAAGCTCTGATAACCGTATGGCAACGACAGACACTGGAACAAGGTGAGCAGCAGAATTCCCTATTTGCTTGGTTATTGACTTAATCTGTTCATTCTTTTAAGCCACTTGCCGCTCAAAATGGTCCCTGTGGCAGCAGTTATGACCTCGGAAGCAGATATAGTTTCCCTCTCCAATTCCGTACCAGTTCCAGCATCGATACCTGTTGTGCCCAGGCAACTTGGTTCTGCTAGTAGCCCGGGACCAGAAACTCCACCCACGGTCAGCGTCTGTGTTGCGTGCACGACCGTCATTATTAATGGCTCCTCATTTAGTACATGGCTCCAAACATCCATAGTTCAATGTCTGCCTTCCAAGGCGCTCACGATGTACGCCTCCATCACTCAACGATTAATATGGCCAACAGTGTAAGCATCATTCCATCTGTACAAAAACCAATCCGTGTACTGACAGTCCTATCATCGTGTCGGATGGCTCAGATCCATGTACATGTGCCATCCAATGATGAACAATCGAATTCTCGAATCATAGTGGGCAAAATAATCTTTGGAATTGGATGATCTGCGCTGAATGCTAGTTCATAGGATGCACTACATGAGAAGCTCTTGCCCCGTGCTCAGTTTGCAGAATACGACGCAGCATCTCCACGCAACGCATGTACGGAGAACACTCGCAAGGCCATCCTCGATTCACTGCGAGTGTGGGCCAGTGATAATACAACCACAGAGGTATACTGGCTCAACGGGATGGCTGGAACCGGCAAAACGACAATTGCTTACTCTTTCAGTGAAATCCTCCGTGAAAGGGGTTCCCTTGGCGGTACCTTCTTTGCTTCTCATCTCCGGGCTGATACCAGTGATGTCCATTGCATCATCCCCACCATCTCCCTTCAGTTGGCCAAGTATCTCCCTTCTCTGCCCCACCTTATCTTGGATGTAGTAAAAACTGATCTGAGTCCTGACTGCACATCTTGGAGGATTAGGAAACAATTTCTGAATTTTATGGTCAGACCACTCACTGCATATAAGGATAGTATTGGAGTAGTCCCAGTTATTGTTCTTGATGCACTGGATGAGTGTTCTGACCAGTCCCTTGTGGCTGAGTTGCTTTCTATGATATCAAAGCATAGTAAATCTCTTCCAGTCAAGTTCTTCATCACTAGTCGTCCAGAGATAGTGATCAAGGAGACTTTTGATCATTCTTGGGATCATTCCAACTTCATTCTTCATGAGGTTGAGAAAGAGATTGTCAAGGCTGATATTGAGCTTTATATTAAAGCTTGCTTGCTTGGTGGCCAAGTAAAGCACAATAGGCATAATTGGCCTCCTCAGGCTGAACTTGAAAACCTTGTCAACATGTCTGGCACTTTGTTCATTTATGCAGCAACTGTCTGCAAATATATTTCTCAGAGGGGTGGTTCTAGCATGCCTCAGCGTCTTTCAGATGTGGTTAATATGACATTGGAAGCAACATCTGGTGTAACCCATCCACTAAATGTTCTTTATGAAAGAATTTTGGATGCTGCCTATACCTTTACAAATCAAAAGGAGAGGAAAAACATAGACATGGTTCTCACAGCTGTTGTATATGTTTATAATCCTCTTTCTATAGCTGCCATCAGTGCTTTAATGCAAATGCCCATAGAACACACTGCAGATGCTCTTTCTTCTCTTCATTCTTTGATATATATTCCATCTCAAAACCCTGATATGCCCATCTCAACATTTCATGCTTCCCTCTATGATTTCATCAGTAATCAAATTCTTTCCTCAAAGCACTATCTTGACCCATGTATTTCACATAAGCATTTAGCACTTCAGTGTCTGTCCTTGATGGAGAAAGAATGGTCAGAGGAAGAAAGGGTATCTTACTTGGCAGAGAGAAGACATGGGGATATTTCTGAATCTCTTGCATATGCTTGCAGTAGCTGGGTTTCACATTTCACTTATTCAAACAACAACAATGAAATTGATGAATTGAAACATTTTTTCCAAAGAAATCTTCTGCGATGGATGGATTGTTTGAGTATTTTAGGAAAGTTGGGAATGGCAATGCATTCACTCCATGAGCTAGAAAGTTGGGCAAATGTAAGTGATCATGTCTTTGAGTTGGATTGCATTTGTAACAAGAAGCTAGGCCCAGAAGCAGTTGAAGATGATAGCAATTGATGCTAGAAGGTTCCTGAAAGAAAATTATGACTTCATCAAAAATAACAGTCTTGAAGGATGTCCTTCAGCATTAGTTTGGCTGCCAGACAAATCAGATATTTTGAAAACATATGGAAGTAGAATGAAGTGTCCATGGAAGCTCTGCTTTGGAAGAAGAAAAGCATGGAGCATGACTGAAGCAGTTCTAAGGCATTCAGGAAGGGTCAACTCTGCTGTCTTCTCTCCTGATAGTATGCATATTGTGTCTGCATCTGAAGATAACACTGTACGGATCTGGAATATAGCCACAGGAGAGTGTGAGACAGAGCTGAAAGGACATTCAGAAGGGGTCAACTCTGCTGTCTTCTCTGCTGATGGTATGCATATTGTGTCTGTATCTTTTGATAACACTGCAAGGATATGGAATGCAGCCACAGGAGAGTGTGAGGCAGAGCTGAAAGGACACTCAAAACGGGTCAACTCTGCTGTCTTCTCTCCTGATGGCATGCATATTGTGTCTGCATCTTATGATAACACTGCAAGGATCTGGAATACAGCCACAGGAGAGTGTGAGACAGAGCTGAAAGGACATTTGGAAATAGTCACATCTGCTGTCTTCTCTCCTGATGGTATGCATATTGTGTCTGCATCTTTAGATAACACTGCAAGGATCTGGAATACAGCCACAGGAGAGTGTGAGGCAGAGCTGAAAGGACATTCAGAATGGGTCAACTCTGCTGTCTTCTCTCCTGATGGTATGCATATTGTGTCTGCATCTGAAGATAGCACTGCAAGGATCTGGAATACAGCCACAGGAGAGTGTGAGGCAGAGCTGAAAGGACATTCAGAATGGGTCAACTCTGCTGTCTTCTCTCCTGATGGTATGCATATTGTGTCTGCATCTTATGATAACACTGCAAGGATCTGGAATACAGCCACAGGAGAGTGTGAGGCAGAGCTGAAAGGACATTCAGAATGTGTCAACTCTGCTGTCTTCTCTCCTGATGGTATGCATATTGTGTCTGCATCTTATGATAACACTGTAAGGATCTGGAATACAGCCACAGGAGAGTGTGAGGCAGAGCTGAAAGGACATATGTTTGTTCCATCTATATCTGCTGGCAGTCAGTTACCTAGTTCATCATCAATCCCTGATGGGGTTTATATCCATCACCATACCAATGACCATCCTCATCCCTCATTACAATTATCATTCCTTGATAAATATCAAGACATGATTTTCCATGCCATGAACTATAAAATTTGGATTCCACCACCTTTCTGTAATCCAACATCTGTCAGTTATCACTTGTCTAAAATATGCCTTGGGTATGGAACAGGAGAAATTTTGCTTCTAGAAGTATGTATGGCCCTTATATTTTATTCCACATTTCCATTGCTCAATGTTTTCTCTCAAATATAGTTTCAATGTTAGCTTCTTAGACTTATGGCAGGGCATGGTTATGGTTCCTTTTCACAACTATGTTATGAGGACTGGAATTGGATGAATTTGGAATATAAAGACTGTATGACAAAAAAAAAAATTCTATGTAGTTGTCAGCAAAATAAAGTATGAAAACATTGTGATTGCATAAGCTGCTGCAATTTCCAAGCCTTTCCAAGCCTTTGATGTTACCAAAACAACCTGATAGTGTGAAATTCTTGATATGGATACTGGGTAGTGCTTGAAGGTCTGATCTATAGGACCACAAAAAGACCAGAAAATAAATGTAATCAGTCTTTGGAAGTTGGAAGGTGAGCAGTTTGAGCCATGGGTGTCAATACAATCTGTCACATGCAGATGACCAAATTTAGCTTAGGCATTAAGATTATGTAATTTTGGTTTCCAGGGAAACCATCAAAAACCAATGAAACCAGGATCCTCAAAACCTAGGTCCATTTCTGCAGGAACCCAGGCTATAGGTATATTTACAGAAATCTTGGAATCTAAGAAACCAGTAAATATCAAATCAAGGGGGTGGTGGAATGTGGAATTTGCACCAACACTCACTATTTTTTTTCTGTGGATCTGGCTGACCACCCACCCCCTTCTTACCAAATATAGTATGTTTTCCAAGTTCCACTTTTTTTTCATTTTTTCTCATATGGATCTATTTTTCATTGATTCATGTACCAATCTATTTCATCTACCTGACCATTGACTTACAAGATCCTCATCATGCTCAAAAATTATCTATGCACGAGGAATATACATGAGAAATTTACTGAAAGTGGCAAGTTCCATGAACCTGTCCAATATCATTGCCAGGATTTATGCAGATGGGGTTGTAAATGTACAATAGGTCTAAACTGGGGAACTATGGCTATGGGTATAGGCTCTTACATAGTAGGTATGGTATGAGTCAGGGATAAGGGGGAGTCAGAGACATTGTGTGGGTGGGATATTGGACAGAGTAAATGGACAGAATGGATGGGGCTGAACAGACAGTAACAGATTAGGACTTTAGCCTCAGCATATGTGCTGTGCTGCCCAACACCTTTGTTGTCCTAAATTTTGGAGCCAGAAAGGGATGGAGCAGAACTGGGAAAGGAAGAAAGAAATTGTATTGGGGGTCCAACAAGTCATAACAGAACCCTGAATGCAGCAGACATTAATGGAGGGTTCTGCTGCTTGCACAGCCAATGGAACATCAACATGTGCCTCCTCCTCACTCAATTGCTTTTGACCCTTGGTTTGTGATGCACATTCTGCCACACCCTTGTATTAAATGTTACAATATTTGACTAAAAGATATTAATAAGGGATTGGGTTAAGAGAGATGGCCTTTATATAAGTAAATTGCATCAGGTTTGTTTGAAGCCCAGAATATTCCAAAAAAGTTATACAATTGATGGAATATTCTGGGCACTCCTGAGTCCTGGTGAACCAACCATGACCCTGAGGCCATTTACTTATGTATATAAAGGCAGCCACATCACACCCAATCCCATCACTAGCACTTGCTAGTGTAGTATGACTAAACTAGCAGTTCTATAGATATATTTTAATAATATGTAAATAATTTGCACCAGGTTTTTTGGTTTCCAGATTTCAAGTATTCAGGAATCCTTGAAACCACCAGAAACTGGGATCTGAAATGATGTTTTGCTGATGTAGATTTATTTGTACACACTCCACAACTAAATAAAAGACATGAGTGTTGCATATGTGAAGTGGGTCTATCAATATGCTATTTTTCACTAATATTATTATTTATTTATTTGCATTCTTTGTACCAAGGAAAAAATCTGCCATTTGACACATACATTATTACATACATGATGGTGGATGTGTATTATTATATATTAAATATGTTGTTTTGCACTATTTTCACTCTTTTTGTACCAGGGAAAAATCCTCCAGTTGACAAAATATTGAAGGCAGATGCATTAGTCTTGTTTTATTATTGTCCTGCCATTTGAACAGCAGTTATATTAAATAATATATGAACAAAAAACTAGTACAGTTGACTTGCTCATAATGCATAACATGATCATGCATATTTGTCATAATGCATGGGATTTTTGTGAAATGGAGTTGGTTTGCAGGGATTTGACATCCATAATGCATAGGATTATTTTGGCAATATGCATTATCAGATTGGAGGAAATAGGGGATTTTTTAGATTACTGTTGCATTTTTGTACTGATAGTTTGCATATTCATCACTCAAAATGTATAAATTCAGCTGATTTTCATAAAAATGAAAGAGTCTGGGGGATCAAGGCCTTGTCTTCCAATTCTAAAATATTATGAGTGCTCTATGTCTTCTGAGGCAGAAAAAAATGAAAGATACATGAAAAACCAGCACCCTATACACAAAAGCCATGAAAAGATGTGAAAGATGTGCCAAAAATGGCAGCAAAACCTGTGGAGAAGAGGCTGGCCATTAAATTTGGCAGGGGGCAACTTCCCCTTGACCTTGCTAGAAATTTACATGAATTTTGGGGTGCACTTCATAGAGAGGAACTTTTAATGGCAAAGCAGACACAGATTAACAATTATTTTACTATGAAAGATAAGTAGAAGATGTAATCTAATCAGTCACATATATCCCAATTAGTCAATGTCACATATTCTCATGCAGCATGACAATTGTTGTTATGCATAAATGTGATAATGCATAACCTGAGGGCCGGTTCATTGTGTATGTATTATGAGCAAGTCAACTGTATTTTCAAAGTATTTTAATGGTCTTATGACCTAATTAGTAGGCTATAGACTGGTCTATGACTGGTTCTAACTGGTTGTGAACTGGTCCTTTTTAGGACCGGTATTGGACTGACAGTAATTGGTCTTATGCAGTGGATATGTTTGGGATATGTACAGGCTCCTAAAACCAGTGCACTCATATCGCTTGAAGGAGCTTCATCTCAAAGCTGTGTTATATCAGTGTACAAACATAATACAAATATTTTGACAAACAAACAAACCTTAGGGCTCCAACTCACAATCACTCCTGGAAGCCACCGATTCTGCAGGATGCAGAATCGATGCAATGTAATGCAGGATCATAAAAATCTGCATTTAGCAGAATAATTAATTCTCAAATAATTATGCCAAGGTGCAAAAAAAACCATTAAAATCCAGCCAGATTTATAAATTCTGCCTCAATTTTACTTTTGGTAAAAATCTTACTTTTGCATGAATTCTGCAACAATTAGAATCCAATTAGAATGTAAGATTCTACCTTAATCTCACAAGATGCAGAATTTATCAAGAATGATAAATTCTCAATGGATTTAGCAAACTGCAAAATGTTGTCAGAATTCATCATTCTGCATTTTGCCTCCCCACTACATAATTGATTCTGCAAAATGCAGAATAATGAATTCTGACAACATTTTGCAGTTTGCTAAATCCATTGAGAATTTATCATTCTTGATAAATTCTGCATCTTGTGAGATTAAGGTAGAATCTTACATTCTAATTGGATTCTAATTGTTGCAGAATTCATGCAAAAGTAAGATTTTTACCAAAAGTAAAATTGAGGCAGAATTTATAAATCTGGCTGGATTTTAATGGTTTTTTTTGCATCTTGGCATAATTATTTGAGAATTAATTATTCTGCTAAATGCAGATTTTTATGATCCTGCATTACATTGCATCGATTCTGCATCCTGCAGAATCGGTGGCTTCCGGGAGTGGATAGAGTGGTATCGCACACCAATACTGATTGGTAGCATGAGAAGAAAGCTTAAAGGTTGCCATCATGAAAATAAGTGGACTTTGAATCCACTTACCCATTTTGGAAGCAGCCCTGAATCGTGTTCCTGGTCAATAAAATCATTCGTTCAACATTATCATCCTCATTGCTCATCATATCCTCAATGTCTGTCACCATGCTCTCCATTGTTTACACTATTGATATGCTCCTAAGCATCTACCATCCATTTGTTCCTTGGCTAGTGATCCAACAAAGCGATCAATCTACTATTCACATCGGTCATTGGCTCATGTTTGATCATATCTTTGGTCCATCATTTCAAGAACGGCCTCTTTATGGATGCATCAGCCACATCTCCCATTATGTCAGAGGCTTTGTCATTGTTGTTGTGGCTATGGACCCACAGGTTTTCGCTTCAGCCATCTATCTTGCCATCCCTCGCTCTTGGATCGCACTCAGTCCCCTATCCTCGATTATCTACCTCTTATCTTATCATTCACTGCCAAAACCATCATTCACGTGGTACATGAAGCCTTCCCACCCTCTTTATGACAACTTAGGAAGTCCAGGAGGATCACAACTAAGCAGGAATTGCAGATGAATCAGCAGCAGAGGATTATCCTCGCAGTGTGTCAAGTGTTATCAAGGCTGCGCGACATGGGATCATGGGCAAGTAGTATTTTCTTGGGAACAAGGCTGCACCTTTCAAGTGTTGACTCAGGACCTTTCACATTTTTGACATGACCACACGCCTATGGAGTTGATATATTTTTGCTATTGGACTATGTACACTGCCTTCTCTTCTTTTCTCTTGCACTTTGACACTCTACAGATTTTTTTATTGTTCCTTCTTCTTTTCCATTGTTCTTTTCTTCTCGCAGCTGTCCTCTCTTCATCATTCTCCCTTTGACAGCGTGTACTTCTTTCTTTTTATTGTTCTACATAGCCTCATCCTTAGGGTATAAATACTGCTCTTTTGTACCATGATAGGTAGTTCATCTCAATTCATTCTTACTCCCCAACAGTCATCTTCTCAGTGGAATTCCAATGAATTCCTCCCTCAAGTTCACTTTTTCAACCTTGAACTGTTACTGTCCCCTATTGTCTACTGCTATAGTCTTACTGAAGACTCTTTCTCATTCATCCTCATCCTCATCCTCCACCCTCAGTCACCTTCCAAGATCTTCATCCTCATCCTTCTCATCCCTATTCTCACCCCCTACCTCTGTGTGATACAAGTCAAGGTTACACCTTCCCTAAACAAACAACAGGGAGACTCTTGACCTAAAGACTGGTCCACTGCTCTCTGGTTGGTGTTATATATCAACACAAACAACAATTTATAATGTACTTGCCATCCAAAAGGCCATGTTGCAACTGCAATTCCAGACAAAGTTTGCGGAATACATGTTTTGCCATTCCAAGCTGCTCGTACATGCGCACTGGGGATGCAAAAAGCTCTGGGAGCCATATTTGCCCAGTTAAGATGGATGTGCAGACAGGCGTCTTCAGTGGCGATGCAGTCATGGTAATTAAAGCAGCTATTGCAGTCGTCACAAAGATAGTGCCTTGAAGGATGATTTTTTGGTGGTTTTCTGTGGCTGATAGCCATAAACAACATTTATGGACCATCTCAGGATGTAGCCGTACCATAATTGCATAGGGTAGAGATTGAGAGAGGTGAAAACATTGAATTGAAAGACTATCTAATCCAAATATAATTGCATCAGCCGCTGTGACTCGATGTGACCACCGCCCCAAACCCGTGTGAGTCGGCTTTGATGGAAACCAGGCTTTAATTGAGTTTAAAGATATTTGTATCTTTACACAAGTTCAATGAGTGACCATCAAGGGCCTCTGGTACACATCAGTCACTGTCACATGCACTCAAGCCATGACATCAGAACAAGTAACAGTGCAGGACCATTGATTGGCTGACACTACTGTGATCACAAACTGTTTAACACTGACGTCCTGAGGACAAATAGTCTAGCTATGACGTTCCTGGGAGAGACACAGCGAAAGGGATAAAAGAGCAAGACCATGCAGATCTCTGACCATCCCTCTCACTGTCTCTCCCAGGTATGAGTGTTATCTTTACTGTTGCTCGTGTTGATTCCTTGCTCACTATCTTTTCCAGAGTGACTCATAGTACCAGAGCCACTATTTAGTCACCCACCCTCCCTTTCCCTCTTTATCTCTTTAAATCACACATGCTGTACCTAGTAGAGAGATAAAAAATTACATTGGCCAGTTGGCTAGCCAGAGAGCTGCCAACCGGCTCTGACCTGCTATTCTATTTGTGTCTCCCATGCCCAGTCGTCATTGGGAAAGGTGAAACTGAAGCCAAAACCAGCAAAACAGCCGGGGATCCAAACAGGCCCTTAGTAAAGGGGCCCATCCCAATTGAGGTTAATATGGCACCAATAAAGACTGGGCATGGGAGATGTGAGAAGAGTAGTGGGTCAGAACCGGTTGGCGGCTCTCTGGCCAGCCAACCAGTCTTTATTGGTTATTATCTCTCTACTAGGTACAGCTATACAAGAAGATAGTGTAAGTAATAAGTATAATATTGGATGTGGGTGGGTGGGCAACTGCTAAATACTCTGGTACTAAGACACACTGGGAGAGATAGTGAGTGAAGGAAAGGAGACTCAAATCACAATGTGAAGTAAAATTGTACCTGGGAGAGACAGTGAGTGAAGGGAGAGCATAACCTCTGGGGTTCGTCCTTTTATGCCCTTCGCTATGTCTCTCCTTGGGATGTCTTTAATTGATTGTTTAATGTTGGAACATCATTCTCAACACAGATTGGTTCAGGTATTAGTGATAGACTGTTTGTGATCTCACACTGTGACTGTTGATGTCATGGCTCGGGTGCACGTGACATGTGAGTGTGCGTACCAGAGGCCCTAGATGGTCGCTCATTGAACTTGCGTAAAGACATAAACATCTTTAAACTCGACCAATGACAACTGGGTGTGGGAGACGCAAGAAGAGTAGTGGGTCAGAGCCGGTTGGCAGCTCTCTGGCCAGCCAACCAGTCTTTATTGGTTATTATCTCTCTACTAGGCACAGCTATAAAGTAATTTATTTATTTTTAAAAAAAAGATGAGTGAAAAGATGTGAGGAGAGAGAGAGAAAGAAGGAAGAAAGACAAGAAGGTAGGAAATAGGAAAAGGTCCAATGTGTGGAAACAAATATGGCCATCTCAAAATGGAGTGAAGAAAGATGATTAGGATGGACATTTGGAGTATAGTAGAGCTTGGATGAGAACAGGGTTTTTTTGGATGTAAATAAGGAAGGTGTCAGAGGACCATCGGCCCATAGGTTGAATAATAGAGGGTGGCCCTGCCGGCTCGCATCGTGTGGCTGCCGATGTCATTGCTGAAAAAATTATGGAGACGGGACAGAAGAAATGCCGAGTAGGGACGGAGCCATCCAAAGTCATCCACAAGTGGGAAAAGAGAGTCTTGGCTATTGAGATAGTGTTGGAAAAAGGAAAGGGGGTTGATGGGGGGGGAATTCATCCTTTGTTACTATGATGTGGTTGCCTTTGAAGAAACGGTCCTCTTTGTGTGATGGGAGCTGAAATTCATAGAATTTGGGAGTGAGGTGTACCAAAGAACACTTGGAAATCTTTTGCCAACTTTGTAAGTCTTTTTCGTGAGGAAAGGTGAGTTCTCCTAGTCGGAGGAGGGTGAAGAATCCAGTTAGAAGCATGGCAAGGAAGAGCTGGTCATTGTGGATGTTGGAATGCTGAAGGGAATGGATAACAGAGTCGAGGTCAGAAGGGGTGAGAGCTTGCTTTTGCTTAGTGGTGACACCCTTAATATGCATACAACCTTTAAGTGTTTGTTCGACTAATGGAGAACACTGTGCTTCTTGGATAACGGGAAAGTATGGTTCGAGTTGCTGGGAAATTCCAGAAAGATATGAAGCGACGGATCTCGGATTGATATGATGGCACATATACTGTGAAGAAGGACTGTACTTTACAGTCCCCCACATACTCCGCCAGACTCCACTGGACTCCACCAGACTCCGCTGGACTCTGCTGGACTCCACCAAACTCAAGTCCTGGACTGTTCAGTGTGACACCCTGTCACATACTGGAGTCCAGTGGAGTCTGATGGACTATGTGGTGTCTGATGGAATCCAGCGGAGTCTGATGGACTATGTCAGTACTTTTCTGTCCCCCACCAGATCTGATCAGATCTGGTCAATTATTCCAGTCTGTCTTGATCTCCTTAGCAAGTTCATATTTTACTTATTTTTATTAGGATTTTTTTTGTGGTAATATATATATTATTTATTTAATGTTGCATTAATACTAATAGCCTATTAAAATAAATAAAATACCTCTACTGAGAGGTCTAAGTGAGTTAAACCCCCAGTGGGAGGGTGTTGCAGCTGTAATGTATTCAGAATAAACTTAAAAAAAAACTCATTGGGAGCATTGTCATTGTCATAGTCTAAAAGGGGGGTGGGGAATAGCGGCCAATGTTCGTCTTGTCATACGCGTCGTTCGTCGTGTCGTTCACATCATTTGTCGTGTCATTCACATTGTTTGTTGTGTCGTTCACATTGTTTGTCGTGTCGTTCACATCGTTTGTCATGTCATACACGTTGTTGGTCGTGTTGTACACGTCGTCCGTTGTCGTCCTATGTGTTGCACACGTCGTCCGTCGTCATCCTATGTGTTGCACACGTCGTCCGTCGTCGTCCTACGTGTTGCACACGTTGTTTGTCGCCTGTCGCCTCATACACGTCGTCCTATGCGTTGTTGTTGTTTTATGCGTGTGGGTGTCGTTGGAGGTTTGTGGGCATCGTTGGATGTGAGGGGGGTGTTGTTGGACGTGTTTGTACACACGTAGGGGCCAATGTACACCTGTACGCGTTATTTTATGCGTACAGGTGTCATTGGAGGTGTGTGGGTGTTGTTGGAGTGTGTGGGTGTTGTTGGAGGTGTGGGGGGTATTGTTGGACGTGTTTGTACACATGTTACAACTTCGAACAATTCAGTAAGTTCTGATCGTAAACAGTCGTAACTAGCATATTTATAGTAAGTAGAGGGAGTTGTGCATAAGGTGATACGAGCGCATGTAGGTGGGTATGCATAAGTATAAATAGATGAAACGATGAAAAGGGGAAAGTAAGCATGTGAGAGTGGAGATGAAAGTAAGGCATAGTGTGCATGTGGATGAAATGGGCATGTGTTCGGTGGAGATAAGAAAAAGAAAAGAAAGTTTGTAACAACACGTGTACGTGTTTTTTGACACGTGTGGGTGTTGTTGGAGGTGTGTGGGTGTTGTTGGGGCTGTTGGGTGTCATTGGAGGTGTGTGGGCGTTGTGGTACGCATGTATGCGTCGTTACATTTGTACATCGTTATTGTACGTTGTACATAGCCTAATACATGTGTTAGTACTGAATTAAAATGGAATAAAGTACAAAAATGCCCCCCTCACCAGGGGGGGTTACCGTTGCTACGTGGCAATTGTTGTTGTTGTTGTGCTGCGGTCGTTGTTTTGTCAGAGGTGTTGTGTTGTTGTTGTACATGTTGTATGCATTGTTTGTTGTTTGTTGTTTGCTATGGTTGCTGTACGTCGTACATAAACTATTACAACATGTTAGTAGTGAATTATGATAAAATGAAAGAAAAAAATCCCCCCCGGTGAGGGGGGGGTTACCATTGATCGTTGTTGTTGTTGTTGTGCTGCTGTTGGTGTTCATTGTTGTTATTTGTTGCTGTTGTTGTGTAGGGGGTATTAGCATATCATAGAAGTCGATACAATAATCGACTTACCTGTTTATAACCACAGACGATGCACAGCATCGTCTGTGGTCGTCGTTACTAGCCGTGTGACGGTGTGAGAAACAGAGAACGAAATCAACACAACTTGTGCAAATCACATGTGATCACATGATCACACCCCTCGCACTGAACAAAATACACAATTTTGATGGCAACAAGGTCATTGCCATCTAATCTTAATATGGGGATGAACAATCCTTGATAAGTGTGACACAGGTCACATCAGTGTGACACAGGTCACATCAGTGTGACATGATGTGACACCGCCCATTTTGTGAGACATTGAGTTTCTACTTGCTACAACAGTGAACTGTTAAATATTATACTGTATATACCTCAATAATATCATTTTCCATCACCCTATAAGAGCCATTTTTTTAATTGTGCAATATTTGTCCAGAAAATGTGCAGTCACATGCAAACACCAGCCAAATATGAGCCTCCAAAGTGTTTGGGCCATATCTTATGAAGGACTCCATGTATTGGCTTCGTTTTTGGATGCTTTTTGCTTATAATTTTAATATAAATCGAGCTATAAGAGCGGATTTTTAAAATATGCCCCCTATCACAAGATAGGTGTGTAAAACATGCAGTTTATGTACTTATATGACAAAAAATAAAAATTATACTCTTATAGCCCTCTTTCCAGGAAAATTTAAAGCAATTTTGGTCTGCAAAACTAGTCCCAAAGTGCTCTTGTTGCAAAGTTACAGCCTGAGCACTGTTTAGCACCCATATTTGGCAGGCACAGCCACTGATCTCATGCCAAAACGAGCCCATGGAGTCCATGCAGCTGCTGCATGCACATTCTTACACCTACACCTCCACTACGGAGCTCATAACACCCTATATTTCACCATTTCTACATAGTTTTTGCTAAGAAACTGCTAAAACAACCAGGTATGAGTTAAATAAACTCTTTTAAGAATAGCTAACTAAATAAAACAATAAAAGCTCCATATTTCAGGTTGTTTATTTTGTTTAATTAGAAATAGTGCATAACTATTAAGTATAAATTCTTTATAAGCTGATAGATCTATCTAACAACTTTTAAACCAATCAGGCCCGATGATCCCCAAATCTCTTAGCATGCCTCCAAATAGAACAACACTAACTGAGAATTTAGCAAAGGGCAGAGCAATTAAGGCTGAAAAGCAAGCCCAAGTATCTTCTGAATCTGCTCTGGATGATCTCTGGAGCTCCTTTCAGTCTGCAAAATTGCGTATTACTGAGCTTGAGCTTGAGGTTATCCAGAAAAGCTCTGAGTGCAAACAATTGCAAGTTGAGCTTGATAAGTCCAATAAGAAGTGCTCTCAGCTTGCAGCTGATCTCTCTATGTGGGAGTCAAAGCACAAAGATACATATCATAAGCTCCGTATGCAGCGTCCGACCACAAAACGTGGACAAGACAAAGTTGCACAGCTGACAGAGCAGATTGCCATCCTTAAAAAGGCTGAGACAAATGATTCTGCTCATCTTTTGAAGGATTCCAAGGATGCAGAAAAGGCTATTGCCTTACTTATGGAGGCTAATGAGGACCTCCAAGGTGAATTATCTGATTCAATGACACAGTGGTCCTCACAACTCCACAAGACACGGTCAAAGTTGGAAAAGTCACAATCCAATTGCAAGGCTTTGCAGAAGATCACTGCACTTCGAAAGCACTCTGCTTCAATAAAAGCTGTCAAGGAACATGCAATTGCCTCAGTTAGAGCAAAACTCCTAAAGGAAAAGTCTGTTCACCACTTAATGGACAAGGGAGTCTTCACTGAGGAAACTCAGAATGTAGTTCGTCTTCTGGTCAAAGCTGGTTGCTCCTGTAAATATATCAATCAAGTCATTTTTGCAGTTCTTCACTCTGCTGGAATTGAGACTGTTGGCACTATCAGC
>MU130133.1:187528-209174 GCA_015039465.1 Phlegmacium glaucopus | reverse complement strand
GAGAGTCCATTTGGGAAGTGCCAGGGCAGCCTTCTCAAGTTTGTCGATCTTTTGATCAAACTCATGGGCATTGATATTGATTATGTTGTGCATCAGGTTTGGCGAGGACAGCATGCTCGGTTTTTGTAAGAATTACATTGATGGGCATTTGTTCGGTCTCTGTTGCATGTAGGTAGCAATGTGGGAGACTGTCTTGGTGCAAGGCAGAGAGACAAGCACTGATGCTGGAGAAGACAGTTGCAGAATTGGGGAAAGAGGCATTTGAAAAGCTATCAGATGAAGAGAAGCGCCATCTCCGCCTCTTTATATGGGCTGGATGTGGCTGCCATAAGGACCTTAATACTGTCCGAGGTGGGTATCTTGCAATTATGGGCTGGTGGAAGGAAAATGGATTGGAAGGCCCTGTTCTTCTTGCCAACCGTGACAATAATCCAGTTGTTCAAGAACGAATTGCAGCAATTGAGCAAGGTGACATACCAACATCAGCACAAGAGCGAGCTTTTAATCAGTCAACACATGGTGCAATCAAGATGGCTGAAATTGCAGGTGCAATTTTCAATCACAAGGATGATAAGAAGGGACACCATGACATCTTCCGTTATTGGTGGTGGGAACATGTTGGGACACCATTCACATTTCCTGACACTTCCAATAATCGTTTCCAATCCTACTGTGATGCAGCAGGTGCTCTTATTCTTTATTCCCAACAGTTCATTGACTTTCTCCATAACCTCCGCATCAATAAAACAAACTCCCAACTCAACCACATGGAACAGAATCTTATGAATGCCCTTCAATGTGATTCTACAAAAACCGAGCTTGCTGTCCTTGCAATCTATGCAGAGGCTATCTCATATCCATATATGAAGGCAATTCGTACATCTCATGACACAGATCAGAATATGCTTGATCTTGGCCCTCTTCATCATCATGTTTATGAACATATGCAGAAGATTATCAGTAATCCAGATATTCTTCTTGGCAATGATGTATCATGCTCATCTGCAACACTGGATGGAGAAGAGTGGCAAAATCCTGCTGTTGTCAAGAAGATTCATGAACTTTCACCTACCCTTCCACATCTTCGAGATCTACTTCTTGTATTTTTTAAAGGTGCTGCTGAAACATGGGAATGCTTCACCTCTGAGTTTGCCCCTGGTGGTCTTATTGATGAGGCTACAACTGAGGAGAAAGAGCTTGCATGGATGCCTGCCACCAATGATGTGAATGAAGGTGCTCTTGGATCATTTAGGCATCTTATGCGGTACCAACCTCAGCTCACATTGCTCAATCACAATGCATTAGCAATGTTTTTCTGCAACAACACTCAAGCATTTATGGCTGCAAAATTCACTGAGGCAGTGGACTACCAACATCTGCACAAACTTGGAAGGGAGAAAGGAGATGAGAAACAAAGATGAAAGGAAATTGTTGAACACCGTGATAGGCGTCAGGCAGAGAAGACAGCACGAAAGGAGAAGCGTGAACAAAAGGCAAAGGAGACAGCAGATTGGATTGCAGCAACAGGCATCATTCTAGACAAAGTGAAGGCTTTATCACTCAAGGGTACACTTCTAAAGGATCAATTGAAAGTATTCAAGAATGCTGGAGCTCCAAATTTGATGACTGCCAAGCTGCCAACCAAGGTTGCTGACATCCGGAAGGCATTATCTGATGCAATTGATTTGTATGAAGATGGTAAATGGCTACTTGAATCAGATACAGAGGAAGGTAGTGATGATTCAGAGGAGGAGGATGAGAGTGGTTGGGAAGATGACAACTGAGAGACATTGCATTTATCACTTATATTTGAGAGCATGTATATTATATTGAACTTGCATCATTCTGGTTCATTTTTAGCAATTATTTCTGAGTTTATATACTAAGTACAACAGTAATATGATGTATCAAGGCTAAAGGAAGAGTATTATACAAAAAAAACCAAGGGAAATGATCAAGAGCTTGAGCAGTTGTGTTGTCTCAATGTTTGTGACGCAAATGGCCGTGTCACGCTATGTCACGCGTCTGTGACGTCACTGAGGATTGTTCATCCCCACTTAATATATTGGGGTTTGTTGTACATATTACTTGGTTTGCATAATTATATTATTTTTCTAGTAAAGTCAAGTGATTCATTTGCTGATCTAACTTAATTCTGCTTGGAGTCTGGTGGACAAGTCCGCCGGAATGAGTCCGGTAAGACTCCGGCGGAATCCACAGACTCCGGTGGAATTTACTGGACTCCACTGGACTGACAAATTTGGCCTATGTCACACTGAAAAATCCTGGACCGGAGTCCGGTGGAGTCCGGTGGAGTCCAGTAAATTCCACCGGATTCCAGTGGAGTATGTGGGGGAGTGTACAGTCCTCGAAGAAGGACAGGGTTTTGGGGGAAGGTTTGACAGGAAAGTCGTGAAGGCAAACAAAGGATAAGTACAAATTAAGAGCAGAGTTGTAAGATTTAACGGTGATACACTGTCAGTACGCTAGGTGCTGTACTAACTGAGGTGTGATGTGGCTCGGGGCTTCGGTGGCCTAAACACTGAGTCAAGTATATGCAGAAAGGTTCCAACTAAGGTAGGGCGACGAGATATGAGACAAGCAAAACGAGGAGCAATGTAATGACGAAAGGGCGACGAAGGAACGAAGTGGCGACGCAGTGATGAAGGGGAGATGCAGTGACGAAGGGGAGACGCAGTGACGAAGGGGAGACGCAGTGATGAAGGGGAGACGCAGTAACAAAGGGGCAACGCAGTGACGAAGGGGCGACGCAGTGATGAAGGGGCGACGCAGTGACGAAGTATAGTCGCTGTATGGGCGACTTGCAGTAAAATGCAATGAAACGAAGGCGAACAACGAGAGAGACGATGACAAGACTTAATTCTATACTCTGGGGAGAGAGGCGAATACTTTCTTATTGTCCTTTATAACTAAATTACAGGAGGTTTTTATAGTAGGTAGAGGAGATCACATGGCTAAGTTGCACATGTGTATCTATAAAACAAATCAAAACGATGAAACAGGAGTCCAAGAGGGACTAGGCAAAATGGGGAGACAAAACATCAGGGATAGTGGGTGATAAATGAAAGAGGACCGGTCGTCGCTCCGAGGACCGGCAGGAGACATGGGGTATAGGGAGGCGATCAAGGAGCAATGGCAAACGTATCAAAAATAAAGAAAACAACGCGTTTGAGGTAACCGAAGAGAGATAAAAGAATATAAATGATCAGCGACCCAAAATGCCCAATGGTGTTAAGGAACTTCTCGATCTGGTGATTGTCGCTGGACAGGAGCGACTGGTAGGGTAGCTACGATGATTTGACACCAAACGATTCGGTGTAGCGTAAGGGGACGTTGGTCTGGGCAGTGGACATGCCTACGACTCTTAGACGAGTGAGCATTACCAAATATGGAAAAAGCATGACTATACACGTGACCGCTGGTGAAAGGGAGCGAAAGGGAGGCAGGGTGCCTAATGTCGTCCGGGTACTGCCGGAAAAGGGGGCGATCGTACGAGCGAAATATAGCCAAGGCATTTAGGAAGCTTCTGGGACAGTAGAGGCGACGACCGAATAGCCAGAGACTTATCTATGCAATAAAACAGCAAATAGTCGGTGTAAGAGGCGACGTAGAGCGACGTCGCTGCCAAAAATGCGAAAAACGAAGGCAGGGAACCAGCATGCTCATCAACGGTAGATGTATCAATGGCTTGTCCAATGGCGATGGCTCACTCTCGGACAAGTTGGTCTCTAGACCAGGCCTCACGTGGCCACTGTCTAGAGGAATGAGGGTGTGGAATTATAGATGCAGCCCCACCAAATTGGGGGGATTGAAAGTGTAAAGGTTTAAAAGAGGCTTGTGCAGAAAGGCAATGGAGAATTTGACTTGGGATAGTGCGTCTGTGATGATGTTTTTAGATCCGGGGACGTGAAGGACCCAGAGACTGAAGTCATTGCTGATGATGATGTCGACGGCATTTTGAGAATATGGTTATATGCAGAAAGGGCTTGATATGAGTGAAACATATCTACAGTGTTCAAATTATCAGTATAGATCACAATTTGGGATCCATTGGATGCGTGGGATTGAACATGGTTTAGTGCTGATAGGACACATAACAATTCAAAATAGAAAATGAAATCCAATGGGACGTTGATGGGGGTTGGGGCATAGAAGCCTGTTTTGTTATCTGGGTACCAAAATCCCATGCCTTCAGGACAAGCATCACAGAATATTGTGAAGTTAGCTTCATTAGGAGGCCAAAAGGTAGACTTTAAAAGATGTACGCCGTCGGATTTTTCAATGTGGTAGAGGGCCCACAAAAAATCATCTCAAATGGCATTATTAATATAAATTTGTTGGTCTCTATTGCATTTCCCTGCAATCTTTGAATAGACGTTGTTAAGTGCCGGATGAAGGTGTGGGTAAACGTTCAACGCCTAGTTGAACCATCTGGCCATCCTTTCCCAATGTTTGAGCTTGAAACTGCTGGATGATCGCTTAGGCGGTTTTGATGACCAAAAGGAAAGCTCATTGAGGAGTCGGGATTTGGATGAGGGTGGTAGTGATAGCGTCATGGATTTTGGGTTGACATTGATACCAATAATCATGAGTGGGCTTCCAGAAAGTTGTTTG
This sequence comes from Phlegmacium glaucopus, assembly GCA_015039465.1. Classification (NCBI taxonomy): domain Eukaryota; kingdom Fungi; phylum Basidiomycota; class Agaricomycetes; order Agaricales; family Cortinariaceae; genus Phlegmacium; species Phlegmacium glaucopus. Next base: position 204,539 of record MU130133.1, on the reverse strand, counting down.
TGGGGCTTATGTGGAATTCCGAGCTCATCCCAAAGATTGAGTAGTTGCTTCTGATGGGAAGGCAAGTAGCAGTTGTAAGGTGCATAGTAAAGAGTGTTGCCAGTGACATCACACCCCAACAAATCATCTACGTAGTTAGCCAAATAATCAAATAACTTAAACATACTTAGTGATCCAGGCTACCAGGCTGTTGAAAGAAATGAAAATGCCTGGAGAACTGCTGCTGCCAAAGGCAAGATTGTGATCGACAAATTGCCGGCTGCCGATAGTGTTTATTTGCTTGATTTGCCAGCAAGGGTGGACTGGCATGAGACAATAGGCTTTGGCAATGTCAGACTTCCACATTGTGATGGGGATGTTTCCAATTGATTTCTTGACGTCAAGTGAAATTTCCCCGAGTTGGTGAAGGTTGTCGAGTGGGAAGCCGGTAGGTAACCTTGGTATGGTCAATCATGCTGTTGAGGGAAAATAGTCCTGCACTGTGGTCGGTGACAAGTTGCAAGTCGGTAGAATTGGGTTTTTCAACTGTGTAGATAGGCATAGAATACATGCTGGGAAGGAGATCAGGTCCGAATGACAGTGAGAATCAACCCTTGTCAATTTTGATCTTACACTGTTCAAGAATAAATTTAGATTTTTTTGGATTGAAAGGATCAGGTCGAGATTTGTCGTGTGTAGCTGGAAAATTGTCACAGAGGGTGTCAGTCCATGGCCAGAAGCCCTTGTGCAATCCAAGACACACAGAGCGAACAAATGGTTGGTTAGGGTGGTTGACGAGGAGTGATATGAAGACGTTGACATTGATAGGGGTTACTATTTTAAATAAATCAGGGTTGTTAGTAATAGTACTCCAGGTAAGGATTCATGATCTCTGAGAGAGGAGGACGAGGGAGTGAAGGAGCGTGCAAAGACCACTCGGCAGTGGTAGGAGAGAGAACGGACAATTCCTCCCATAAGTTATGTCTCAAATACTTTGGTTGGACACCGTAGATCTCTTCAGCTCCATCATGGGCAATCCTTGCTGGGATGTCCTGGTTTCTTACAGTTTTTGCATAGGTGTCAATACCTGCAATTGGATTCATTAAATTTGCAGGTTCTGTTGTTGAACTTGTTGCAAATGTCTGGTTTTCTGGAGGATTGAATGTTGTTGTTTGCTTTTGTTGAAGGACAAGGAAGGGTGAGATTTGATTCTGTCTGGCATGACGATGGCGGAATAGAGTCAAGAGAACCAGTGGGTGTCGGTAAGGAGGATGTGTTGACCGGCGCCGACTTCATTTCTGAGTGCGATATTGTACAAGATGATCCGGTGATGGGATGATGGTATTTTGGCTGCAAACTCTTCTTCAATGTAGTCCCCATAGTCAAATAATTCATCTCGACAATGGGGGAATGTGAAGGAGATTGCTTTTGCGGCTCATCTCCAGGCGGTCGACCATTCTGAAGCTGTTCTAATGTGTTTTTTGGATTCTGGAAAACCGAAAGAGACTTCTGCATCTCCCAGACCCTTTCTCTCTTCATCAACGACAGTATGGGAGTGATGCGAGAATCTGGTTAAGGTTGACAGAGTCTCCTTTGAAAATTTGCTCCCATTGTGAAGAGGGGATGCCAGATGGTGAATTGAGGGCGATTTTCACATAAAATTTTGACTTGGCAATGTCTCCATGATAGATTCGCAATAGCCAATGGGTTTCTTGGCTACTGGGGTGAATAAGGTTGGAAGTGGATTCGTTGTTTGAGTCGAACCAAGGCATGTCTGTTTCAAAGAGTTTTTGGCGCTTAAGTTGTTTGTCTTCTTCTTCCCCAAACTTGTTTTTGTCCTGGTCCTGAGAAGGTCTTTTTTCACCTTGCTTGTGGATGGGGATCAGTTCCTTTGGTAATGATTGTTGAGATTCAGTTCTGGATCGTTCACTGATTGGTTGTTGGAAAGAGATGATCTTGGAGAGATAGGAGTTGAAAGTCGTTTCCTTTTGGTGTTTAGAACCCGTGACATTAGAGTTCTCTCCAAGGATTCGGAAGATTGATGAGATCGCTTCCGATTTGGTAGTTGATCCTTTTCTAAATTGTTCAACCAATAGTTCGAGTTCTGTGATGAGTCTGAGATGTTCATTCTCTGGAGAAGGGTCTGATGATTTAGTGAAGGAGGAGGACTGTGTTTGGTGATCTCCACTGTTGGAAGAACTGGGCTGGTCAGATGACAAAGTAGACTCAGACGACTTAGATCCTGAAGGATCGAGTTCGGATGGTCCAGCTGCAAATGAAGAGTCGTCCTGGAGTCAGAGCCATTTGTCATGATTTGAGTGTGGCTTAGCACAATGGAGGATAGAAGCGACTGCTAAATACTCTGGTACTAAGACACACTGGGAGAGACAGTGAGCCAAGGAAAGGAGACTCAAATCACAACATGAAGTAAAATTGTACCTGGGAGAGACAGTGAGCGAACAGAGAGCATAACCTCTGGGGTTCGTCCTTTTATGCCCTTCGCTATGTCTCTCCTTGGGATGCCTTTAATTGATTGTTTAACATCGGAATGTCATTCTCGACACAGATTGGTTCAGGTATTAGGGAGGTTCAAAGTTAAACGCCATTGCCATTGCATTTTGCATTGATGGAATTATATAATCCTTTTAAAAGTCTGTTTTGTCACATTGATGATAAGCAGATTTTACATAGCTATTTTCATAGGCCATCAATCATTGAATCAAAAATACGCATACACAGATCTTACCATGTGATGTCCTAAAAGCGGTAAATATCTTCTAAGATTTAGAGTCTGCCTGCAAGCCGAAGGCAACTAACAGTAGCCTGTTATCTTGTGATCTCTACACAACTTCAAATTCCAACCCCGACCAGGCATGTATTTTTTGATTGATGGCCTATCAATATGAAAACAGCTGTAACATTTTGTCTTGCCCCGGCTCGGCTCGGCTTGCCCACAGCTCGGCTCAGGGTGCTGAGCCATCAATTTGGCTGTGGCCTGTGAGCTAGGGCCAATTCTGATGGCTTGTGGGCCGCTTTGGGCCGCCCTGAGCGGCTCGAGCTGTTTTAGGATTACCATTTTGGGTAAGAAATCAACCATGGCTTTCCTGGCCTTCCCTCTCGTTCCCACCGCTTCCAACACCTCCCAGTTGAGCTCCAACAGCTCATCTGCGGTGTTTTCCACAACATCTGAGTCCAGACATGGCCTTGGTGGCTTGTCTGTGACATTGCAATTGGTTGATCATGATTTGATGACCCCAGATGAGCTCTGAGCGCTCGTCTGGGTGTCCTTATCCCTCACCATCACCTGTGGTGCGTAATCCATTGCCATTATCATGTACTCATCTTACATAGTACATCACCCACCATTTAGCACCTAGACGAGCTTGAAGAGCTCGTCTAGGCATTCTATCCTACCTCCATCACCATCACCTGGAATGACCCTAGACAAGCTTCAAGAGCTTGTTTGGGTGTTGTTTCATATCCAGTGCATCATTGCCATCACTTTTAATGCCCCCCAGACGAGCTTCAAGAACTTGTCTGGGTCTCTTTTCATACCCCATCCATCACCATCACTTTAACGACACCAGACAAGCTCCAAGCGCTCGTCTGGTCATCCTTTCATAACTAGTCCATCACTATCATCTTACTATGCCCAGATGAGCTTGCAGAGCTTGTCCAAGTCTCTTTCATACCCCATCCATTGCCATCACATTTATGACCCCAGATGAGCTCCAAGCACCTGTCTGGGCATCCTTTCATACCTACCTATTGTTCTACTTTTCTTTGTTTCCTTGAGTTAGTTGTGAGGGGTGGACTTTCTATCGTCATTTCTGCTGTTCAGGAGGTGCGGAATTCATTATTGTTCCTTATTTTTTTCTTATGCTAAAGGCCAGTCTAGCTTAATATTGCCCTTCAAAGTGTCGTGAACAGTCTTAGTCCATCGCTATCATCTTACTAGACCCAGACAAGCTTGTAAAGCCTGTCTGGGTCTCTTTTATACCCCATCTATCGCCATCACATTGATGACCCCAGACAAACTCCAAGTGCTCGTCTGGGCATATTTTCATACCTAGTCCATCATTATCATCTTACTAGACCCAGACAAGCTTCACAAGCTCATCTGGGTCTCTCTCATACCCCATCCATCGCCATCACATTGATGACCCCAGACGAGCTCCAAGCGCCTGTCTGGGCATCTTTTTGTACCTAGTCCATCACTATCATCTTACTATGCCCAGACAAGCTTTGCAAGCTCGTCTGGGTCTCTTTCATACCCCATCTATCGCCATCACATTGATGACCCCAGACAAGCTCCAAGCGCTCGTCTGGGCATCTTTTCGTACCTAGTCCATCACTATCATCTTACTATGCCCAGATGAGCTTCGCAAGCTTGTCTGGGTCTCTTTTCGTACCTAGTCCATCACTATCATCTTACTATGCCGAGACAAGCTTCGCAAGCTCGTCTGGGTCTCTTTCATACCCCATCTATCGCCATCACATTGATGACCCAGACAAGCTCCAAACGCTCATCTGGGCATCTTTTTGTACCTAGTCCATCGTCATCATCTTACTAGACCCAGACAAGCTTTGCAAGCTCGTCTGGGTCTCTTTCATACCCCATCCATCACCATCACATTGATGACCCCAGACAAACTCCAAGCGCTCGTCTGGGCATCTTTTCATACCTAGTCCATCATTATCATCTTACTAGACCCAGATGAGCGTGCGAAGCTCGTCTGGGTCTCTTTCATGAGCTCCAAGCGCTCTTCTGGGTGTCCTTTCATAACACCATCACCTTAATGACCCCAGACGAGCACATTGAGCTTGTCTGTGTCTCTCTTTCATACCTCATCCATCCCAATCACTTTAACGACCCCAGACGAGTGCTTAAAGCTCATCTGGGTGTCTTTTTGTACTGTTACATTCCATCACATGTTACTCTGGTCCGACTCCGTCGGAGTTGTTTCCGGTAGTCCATACTTCGTTCCAGTACTTTCCCTTGTCTCCGACTCTACTCCTCCTACATCCGACTGAGACTTCTCCGTATCATTCCGACTCTTCCAATGATATCCCAAACCCCTTACCACACCTTTGTCATAACAACTATTCCTTTGTCATCACTTTCCCACTATCAGTCAGCACACCAGCCATGGATTATCCACCCAAGAATGCAGGATCTTTTCCGGGAGCAGAACGCAGCACTTATATTTATATTCTATATTTCGGTTGCAATTCCTTTTATATTTAAAGTACTCAAACTTGTATGTTTTCCCTTAGTTCGAATATCAACCTAGTTTCCTCCTCCTAGTCATCCTCTAAGTTCCCGCAACTTCCAGTTCCACTCCATTCCGTTCTTACTCCGAAATTAGGACACGAAGGTTTAGGGTAGCACAGCACATACGCTGAGGCTATAGTCCTTTCCCGTTCCGTGGTTCCGTTCCAATCAGACTCCGTCCAATCCAGTTTTACTCCGATGTTTTACTCTGACATTTTCCCTTTGTTCTAAACTTAACACGTACCTAGTCCATCACTATTATCTTATCAGCCTCAGATGAGCACTTCAAGCTCATCTGGGTCTCCTTTCATATGTCATCCATCACCATCACCTTGATGACAGCAGATGAGCACTTCAGACTCGTCTGGGTGTTCTCATCCATTGCCATCATCTCAACACCCCCAGACGAGCTTCAAGAGCTCATCTGGGTGTCCTTTCCATCACCATCACCTTAATGACCCCAGATGAGCGCATTGAGCTCGTCTGAGTCTCTTTTCATTCCTTATCCATCCCGATCACTTTAACGACCCCAGCCAAGCTCCAAGTGCTTGTCTGGGTGTCCTTTCATACCTAGTCCACCACTATAAGTTAGATCAGCAAATGAATCACTTGACTTTACTAGAAAAATAATATAATTATGCAAACCAAGTAATATGTACAACAAACACCAATATATTAAGATTAGATGGCAATGACCTTGTTGCCATCAAAATTGTGTATTTTGTTCAGTGCGAGGGGTGTGATCACGTGATCACATGTGATTTGCACAAGTTGTGTTGATTTCGTTCTCTGTTTCTCACACTGTCACATGGCTAGTAACGACGACCACAGAAGATGCACAGCATCGTCTGTGGTTATAAACAGGTAAGTCAATTATTGTATCGACTTCTATGATATGCTAATACCCCCTACACAACAACAGCAACGAATAACAACAACGAACACCAACAGCAGCACAGCAACAACAACAATCAATGGTAACCCCCCCCTCACCAGGGGGGATTTTTTTCTTTCATTTTATCATAATTCACTACTAACATGTTGTAATAGTTTATGTACAACGTACAGCAACCATAGCAAACAACAAACAACAAACAATGCGTACAACGCGTACAACAACAACACAACACCTCTGACGAAACGACGACCGCAGCACAACAACAACAACAATTGCCACGTAGCAACGGTAACCCCCCCTGGTGAGGGGGGGCATTTTTTTACTTTATTCTGTTTTAATTCAGTACTAACACATGTATTAGGCTATGTACGATGTACAATAACGATGTACAAATGTAACGACGCATACATGCGTACCACGATGCCCACACACCTCCAATGACGCCCGACAGCCCCAACGATGCCCACACACCTCCAATGACGCCCGACAGCCCCAACAACACCCACACACCTCCAACGACACCCACACGCGTCAAAAAATGTGTACATGTGTACAAACACGTCCAATGATACCCCCCACACCTCCAACAACACCCACACACCTCCAATGACACCCGTATGCATAAAATAATGTGTACAGGTGTACATTGGCCCCTACGCGTGTACAAACACGTCCAACAACACCCACAAACCTCCAACGACACCCACACACGTAAAACAACAACAACGCGTAGGACGACATGTACAAGGCAACAAACAATGTGTGCAACACGTAGGACAACAATGGACGATGTGTACAACACGACAAACAATGTGTATGACATGACGAACGACGCGAATGACACGACGAACGACACATATGGCAAGACGAACATTGGCCGCTATTCCCCACCCCCCTTTTAGACTATGACAATGACAATGCTCCCAATGAGTTTTTTTTTAAGTTTATTCTGAATACATTACAGCTGCAACACCCTCCCACTGGGGGTTTAACTCCCTTAGACCTCTCAGTAGAGGTATTTTATTTATTTTAATAGGCTATTAGTATTAATGCAACATTAAATAAATAATATATATATTACCACAAAAAAAATCCTAATAAAAATAAGTAAAATATTAACTTGCTAAGGAGATCAAGACAGACTGGAATAATTGACCAGATCTGATCAGATCTGGTGGGGGACAGAAAAGTACTGACATAGTCCATCAGACTCCGCTGGACTCCATCAGACACCACATAGTCCATCAGACTCCGCTGGACTCCAGTATGTGACAGGGTGTCACACTGAACAGTCCAGGACTTGAGTTTGGTGGAGTCCAGCGGAGTCCAGCGGAGTCTGGTGGAGTCCAGTGGAGTCCAGCGGAGTATGTGGGGGACTGTCAAGTACAGCCTTTTGTACCTAGTCGCTCGTCTGGATGTCCTTTTGTACCTAGTCAATTACTATCATCCTAGCACCCCCAGACAAGCTCTTGAAGCTTGTCTGGGTGTTCTTGTCCATTGTCATCACTAATTCATCTCTGCCTTTCCATGTTCCTTGGGCTTCAGGAATCAGATATTTTTATCCCAATGATTCTTTTCATGTTTGGTAGTAATAAGTATTATAAATATTAATTTTCCGGCTTCTGGAAGTCTTGTGTATCTGTCACATAAGAGAAGAGGTCTGCGAAATCTTCCTTGCTTCCTTTCCCCCCCTCCCCCATTACCTGTCCCTTGAAAACTTCTTTCATGCCCCCACGGAAAAATACGCAGAAAAGTAAGGAAACTGCTGTTTACCTGCCTGATGGTTCTCTTCAGACAACCTTTGCACTTGAAAGTAAGTATCACCTGTTTCATTCTCTTTTTTATCTATCTAATTGAACTGCTTTAGATCCCCCTGGTATATAGCTTTTAAATTTTCAAATCCATGTATTAAGTCTCCTGTTAGCACCTGCTGCTCCTCATTGGGTACCTCGTAAAAAAACAGCACCAGCACCAGCAACTGGTATGTAAAAATTAAAATTAAAATTACACTAAAAATCCAAATTAGTTCATTATTACTGGGGGTGACCAGTGCCCGAGTTACGTGACATCATGTCACACATGCGTCACATAGGTGTCACAAATGAAATATTGAGACATGGCTCTCATTCCTCACACAACATTTAATAGGATGTTTTTAAGTTGAAAATGGTACATAAAGAGTAGTTTGAATCAGAAACTGCAAGTTGAATACAACCAATATATTTCTTTGTGGCCATAATGATGATTCCCCTGCTAAATCTGAGTGCTGAGATGTCTACCCTTTATAACTCTCCAGCACTTCAAATCTGAGACTTGTTTTGCTGGAATAAATTATTCTAAATGTTATTATGAACATTTCTATCAGGTTAGAAATTTTATATTTGTCCATTGAGGTCATTATTTCAAGGTATGTGCATCATTATCTTATGCTTACAGTGTGAAATTAAAAATTCTGAGCTGATAGGCATGTTAAGAATGAAAAAATACATATATTATGTCACCAAAACTAGTTGCAAAAGTGCATTGGTGAAATGTTATAAGAGTGTTACAACTTCGAACGGCTCAGAGGCTTCTGGCCGTAAACAGTCGTATAAGAGTTCGTTCATTTGTTCGATGAGCTCAGAAGATTACCAAGAGATGAGTCTCGAGGCAGCGTCTTAAGAGTTTGAGAATGTCTTAGAGCAAAGTAACCGAGGTTAGAGTCTCAAGAATTAGCCAAAGTAATACAAGAGAGTAAATATGGTATTTATACTAATAGAGAGAGTCGTGCATAGAGTAAGGCGTCCGCATGTGAAGCATGTTGTGTGGGTATAAATAGGTGAAACAAGCATATGATGAAAGGAAAGAGGAAAACATGTGGTAGCGGAGATGAAAGAAATATGGAAAGTGCATGTAGGTGAAACGAGCATGTGGTCGGTGGAGATAAAGAAAAGAAAAAGAAGTGTTCGTAACAAAGAGTGCCCATTTTAGGTGGGCACAGAAGTATTTATTCAATAAAGAAGTGGATAATGGATGTGTAGATGGAGTTTTGGCTCAGATATATGGTGGTTTGAGAGGAAAGGAGATTAAGCCATGAAGCAAAGGTGCTATGTGTTGCATACAGCCATGTTCACCACCAGAAAAAGTAGTGGCTCTTATAACATTTCACCAATGCACTTTTGCAACTAGTTTTGGTGACATAATATATGTATTTTTTCATTCTTAACATGCCTATCAGCTCAGAATTTTTAATTTCACTCTGTAAGCATAAGATAATGATGCATATACCTTGAAATAATGACCTCAATGGACAAATATAAAATTTCTAACCTGATAGAAATGTTCATAATAACATTTAGAATAATGTATTCCAGCAAAACAAGTCTCAGATTTGAGGTGCTGGAGAGTTATAAAGGGTAGACATCTCAGCACTCAGATTTAGCAGGGGAATCATCATTATGGCCACAAAGAAATATATTGGTTGTATTCAACTTGCAGTTTCTGATTCAAACTACTCTTTATGTACCATTTTCAACTTAAAAACATCCTATTAAATGTTGTGTGAGGAATGAAAGGCCATGTCTCAATATTTCATATGTGACACCTATGTGATGCCAGTATGACATGGTCCCACATAATTCAGGTATTGGTCACCCCCCAACTTAAAGGGACAGAAGATATTTCAGAGTCTGGGGAGGAATTTGACTTCTCAGAAGAGGCAAATGAGGATATGGGAGTCATGGGATGATGATTAGGTAGTTTATGTCACTTTAACTTAGTTATTTGGACAATAAATTATGATTTTAAAGCTTCTAATATATTTTAACACTTTTTTACACTAAAAAGAATCAAGGTAAAGCATGCAAAACTGAGTGAGCAACAAAAGATTCATGTGTTTCACAGTTTGTCACACTTTTGGCTGTGTGACATGATGTGATGCTCCCACAGCCATAACAGGAGGTGGCCATCCCCATTATTACAGGTACTGGCCCCTCCAATACCATTGGAACTGGACCTGCCTCTGACCAAGGTATATATGATTATAAATCTGTCTCAAATAATTAAAACTTATTTTTTGAAAAGCCACAGTCAATCCCAATCCTCAACATGAACCCTCTGGTATTTATTAATATATATATACATATATATATTCTCTTCTTAAATTTGCTCTAGATCCCCCAAACCATATTTGCAAGCCATCAAAGCGGCAACAGGGGCTAGACCCTCTCCTTCCAATTACTCCTGCTCGTCCCAAGGCCAAATCATCCAATCAACCCCCCATCCCAGCTCCCATTCCCCTAACATCTTTTGCTTCACATCAAATTCATGATTCTCACAACCAAGCTGCAGCTAACATTTTATTTACACCCCATCCTAAACAACATTGCACTGTCCCAGTTCTAGTGCATCAATCACCACCATCTCCTACTCCACTACAAGCAGCCACTAAAGCACCACTGGTACCTAGTCTTTCTCTTCCATCAAACAACAGTTTATCAGATTCAGACATTGAGGATGAAGTGAGAACAGGATTGGGGAAGTTAAAATTGACATCACAATCAGGTTCACAGTCACCCAGCTCACCCCGTGCAGGACCTCATAGCAAGCAGCATAAGGTTACATCACGGCCTAGGGGTGGGGCTAAGGATGTTTGGATGTTTTTTGAGAAGACTTCTAGCCACCACAAATGTTTATTATGCAAGTGTGTTCAATATCTTCCCCATATCCATGCAGAAATTTGATTTTGTTCATAGACAGGCTCATGCCACTGATCCCACCTATCACATCTCAGATTTTGGTCTCACCACAAGTACCTCCAATTTACAAAAGCATCTTTTCACAGATCACATTGCAGAATGGGTTGCTTCTTGTGAGAGTCTCCACATTCCCATCACTGCTGCTATTGCCATAGAAGCAATCCACAAGTTCCATAAAGAACCACCCACCACATCACTCGAGTCTGAGCGACCTCAATATTCAAAGGAGGCTTTTACTGATGCCATAGTTGATTTTGTGGTTGGGGATGATCAGGTGCATTGTTAATCTTATTTCATAATTAAAATATTTAATCAGGATACAGTCAATTAATGTTATTGAATCTCCACGATTAAAAAAACATTTTTTGCTTCTCCGTCAAGAGCTCAAGGAGTCTGATATCCCTGGTCGTACAACAATACACAAAAGAATTGAACAAGTGTATCAGGATTATTTGAAGCAGCTTGAGGAAGAAATGACAGTCTGTAATCAATTTATCTTAGTGGTGAAAATACTGACTAGATTGTAGAAATCAGTGGGGAAAATTTCCTTCACAACTGATGCATGGTCTGATCCAAACCAGACATCTTTTATGGCTGTGACTGCACATTGGATCCAGGCCATTGATGAGAACACACCTACTGGCATTAAGAAAAAACTTCACCTTCGAGCAGACCTGATTGGATTTCACAAGTTACCTGGGAGACATACTGGTGAACACCTTGCCCATTGTTTTTTGTTTATCACAGATCGCCTTCAAATCACATCAAAGGTAAGTGAGAATATTTTTCTTGACATACAATATATTTAAATTAAGTAATAGATTGGATGGATTGACAGTGATAATGCTTCCAATAACCAGACCATGATGGAGTCTTTGCAATATCTTCTCCGAAAGCGCAAAATCAAATTCAGCTGTCTTGAACAAAGAATATGGTTAGAAAATTAGATTTATTGTTCATATTTATTTTGAATTTTTATTTTTTAGCTGCTTTCAAGGTCTTTACACTCCCCCATATAATCCATGGAATCCATATGGAATCCATGGAGTCCATCAGCCATTCCATGGATTCCATATGGAATGACTTTTGGCTGAGTCCCCAGCCATTTTCTCATTCCATAGTCACTATGGATTCCATATGGAATGGCTATGGAATGGTCATGTTCCAGATGGAATCCAACTTCATTCCATGGAATATGTGGGATGGACTCTATACCCATTCTATACCCATTCCATGGAATATACAGATGGATTCCATACCTATTTCATACCCATTCCAAGGAATATACAGATAGACTCCATACCCATTCCATGGAATATATAGATGGATTCCACACCTATTCCACACCTATTCTATATGTGTATGGATTCTATATAGAATGAGTGTGGAATAGGTGTGGAATCCATCTGTATATTCCAAATAGGTCTGGAGTCCATCCCTATATTTCATGAAATAGGTATGTCTATCCCTATATTCCATGGAATGGTTATAGAATCAGCCCTATATTCTATGGAATTAGTATGGAATCCATCTGTATATTCCATGGAATGGGTATGGAGTCCACCCCTAAATTTGATTGGATGAGTATGGAGTCCATTCTTATATTCCATGGAATGAACATGGAATCCATCCTTATATTCCATGGAATGAGTATGGAAAATCCATCTGTATATTCCATGGAATGGGTATGGAGTCCACCCCTAAATTTGATTGGATGAGTATGGAGTCCATTCTTATATTCCATGGAATGAACATGGAATCCATCCTTATATTCCATGGAATGAGTATGGAATCCATATGTACATTCCATGGAATAAAGGTGGAATCCATCTCTATTTCATGGATTCCACCCCCCATTCCATGGAATCCACCCTCTATGGATTATATGGGGGAGGGTAAAGTAAACCTGCTTTCCTCACATAGTCAACCTTGCTTGCAAAGCTGTGCTTGCTGCCATCACCAACCTTCAATATGTTGATGATACTGTGGAAGATTATGAAGATTATGAACCTGGTTTTTACTCCAGAGACTGTATGTTAGGGCAACTGCAACGCCGACTTAGTCAAGCTAGCAGGGGATCCAAAGTTAATAATATTTCAGAAAAGATATCTACAAGTGACTTACCTAGCAGGGGATCCAAAGAGGAAAGGATGGGGATCCCTGCTAGGCTGGGGGTGTTTAAGTACTAATATGGACATAACGAGATATAAAATAAATAAAGGAATGATACGATAATAATTAATTAATTAAATAAGAAGTGGTGCGATATGAAAAATAGAAATAAAAGACGGAGTGAATTGGAGGACCGGAGTCAGAGCGGAACTACGGGATTCCGGAGTCAACCAGTGACGGAAGCGGAGTTGGACGGAAGGTCGGAGGTCGTCGGAAAGGTGGGGTGTATGATTCTAGAGTTGAGGTTTGGGTTAAAGTCGGGTGTCCCCTAACACTGTATTGCTCTTGTTCAGTCATTGGTTAATGCAGTAAGTCTCATGTATGATCAAATTTTATTTTTATTAAGAAAACATATAGATCCATAACAGCAATCTCAAACAACAGCAATTCTCAGAATATGTTCAACAATATTTTGAGCAGGATTATCGGCTACTTCGTGATGTACCCACCAGGTGGTCTTCAACTTTATTGATGATTAACCAGGTTCTTTTGTTGAAAGAGGTAAATTCTCTATATGTTTCATATAGCCTTACTGATAAAAATTCTAGGCAATTGATGATATTACATCTGACAATGAATTTAAAGACTTGTATAAATTCAAGTTGACTCAGGAAGATTGGGATTTACTCAAGGATTACCAGAAGATTCTTGAGGTTATTTGTTATTTTTTTGTTAATGAAGTATACTAACATTAAACTGCTAGGTTCCTCATGCATTTCAGGAGATTCTGAGTGGCGAAAACACACCTACCCTATGCTATTCCATTCCAGCATTTCAGTCATTCATTGATCTTTGGACTCAACTTAAAGAGGATGTGCCAGAATGGGAAGAGATAATTGAACCAGGTCTAGTGAAGCTGGAGGAGTATGTGGAGAGACTTAATGATGTACATGTTCTAGCTATGGGTAAGATCCAATTTAATTTAATATTTACTATTGAATTAACATCAATATAGCACTTGATCCAGGAAACAAACTCAGTTTTTATTGTGATTGTGATGAATCAGATAGAAGGTTTGAGGCATCAAAAAAAATATTTTTGAAAGCAGTATGCTTATTTTTATTTATAAATTATATGGTACTAATATTTATTTATTTATTTATTTATTTTAATCACATTTATTGTGCTGGGAGGGCTAAGTCCTCATGGTACACATTACATGCGAACAGGTAGTTAACTCGAGTAGCATAAAATAAAGGGTGTGTTAAGTCAACACGTATCTAAGTCTACAAGAGCCATAGAATGCCCACCCCCCCACTGACTAGGCAGCGGAGTAAAAGTGAGCTGGTGTATCCTCCACCATGTTAGACTATGCTCCCCTATTAAGAACCTGAGAGAAAAGAAACAGAATGTTATGACGAGTAGGGGGTGACAGGCGACAGGGTCTGCTAAGCGGAGTATAGGGTAAAAAGAGGAAAGGAGGGTGTCACAAGGACAGCCCTGGGTCAGTAGCAGTAGGTGCAGATGGCAGGAACGGGTAGGGTGTGGTGGTGTTAGCTTGTGAGTACTAATATTTAATAGGCAAAGGTTCGCAATTCTTGTGTTGAGAATACATCATCTCCTATCTTGGATCGAGGTCTTTGCTGTGATCCACCAGATCTGATCAGAATTTTTACAAGCCCAAATGGCAGTAATAGGGCCAATTTTTCTGACCAGATTCTGATCAGATTTAATTCTGACCAATTTCCGAGCAGAATCTGACCATTTCCGAGCAGAATCTGGTCAGATTCCGAGCAGAATTAAGTTAGATCAGCAAATGAATCACTTGACTTTACTAGAAAAATAATATAATTATCAAACCAAGTAATATGTACAACAAACCAATATATTTACATTAGATGGCAATGACCTTGTTGCCATCAAAATCGTGTATTTTGTTCAGTGCGAGGGGTGTGATCACATGATCACATGTGATTTGCACAAGCAATGTTGATCTTGTTCTCTGTTTCTCACACCATCACACGGCCAGTAACGACGACCACAGACGATGCTATGCATCGTCTGTGGTTATAAAAAGGTAAGTCGATTGTTTTATCGACCCCCATTATATGCTAATACACAGTATACAGCAACAGCAACGAGTAACACCAACGAACAACAACGGCAGCACGACGACGACAGCCGTGTAACAACGGTAACCCCCCCCTGGTGAGGGGGGGTATTTTTTATTTTATTCTACCTTAATTCATTACTAACGACTTATAATAGTTCATGTACGACGTACGACAACGATAGCGAGCAACAACAACAACGTACGACACCACGACAACAACATACAACACGACGACGACGACGTACGCCGCCTACAGCAAGATGACGACGTGCCACGTAACAACGGTAACCCCCCCTGGTGAGGGGGGGTATTTTTTTACTTCATTTTTATTTATTTCACTACTAACACTTTATATTAGGCCATGTACGATGTACGACATGCACGACGACAACACACGACGCGTACACACGTACAACCACCACGTACGACCTGTATAACGACCCCCACCGGCCTACAACGACCAACAACCCGTGTATAACCATTGATTAGGGGGGAGTTTTTCTCCCCATTAAGTAGGTAAAATTAAGATTAAAATTAATTATACAATCTTTTAAATCTTTTTTATACTCAATCATCCTTAACTGAATCTTCATAACGTTTAAGACTAGTATAGACGAGTCTTAGACGAGTCTAGACTCGTCTTGACCAGTCTTAACCAGTCTAAGACTCGTCTAGACTCGTCTAGACTGGTTAAAGCGAGTCTAGACTAGTCTAGACCACCCCCTGTCTTTTCATGACACGAAGGGTCTACTCTTCTGGGCAAGTGTCCCGTGTGAACTCCGAACCTACCCATACTATAGATAACGTTCGACCTTTTACGTTCCTATAACTACAACTACAAGGATTTTATATGTAATCAGTTCCCTAATTCAATCTTCAACACTTTTAATCTTATTGGACGGTTTTTAGGTCTTATGGACAAGGAAATAAACCTAATGATTCCATAACTAGGTGGAGGTAAAGGTCTCTTTATAAGACGAAGGGATTCTAAACCACCAAATTGAAGTCTTATAGAACACGACAACCGGTCCTACCAAAACTACCACGTCCAACTAGGTTCGTCATGAAAAGACAGGGGGTGGTCTAGACTAGTCTAGACTCGTCTTAACCAGTCTTGATGAGTCTAGACTAGTCTAGACTAGTCTTAGACTGGTCTTGACGAGTCTTAGACTCGTCAAGACTCGTCAAGACTGATTAAGACCAGTCTAAGACTCGTCTAGACTCGTCTAGACTCGTCAAGACTGTTGTAAGACACGGCGAAGCGGGTCATGAAAAGACTCATCAAGACTGGTCTAGACTAGTCTAGACTAGTCTTAACGTTATGAATATTCAGTTAAGGATGATTGAGTATAAAAAAGATTTTAAAGATTGTATAATTAAATTTAAATTTAAATTTACCTAATCAATATGTAAAACTCCACCCTAATCAATGATCATGTAATCTTATTGTTTTATTATGTAATCAACTATAGTCTCTTTACTTTACTTTTATGATTCACCAGTTTTACTCACCCATCTTACACCTTTACCCACACTTTACTTACCCATCCACCATCTTTCCCCCCACTACCCACGTTTTGCCCCCACTACCCACGTTTTATCCCCACTACCCACGTTTGCCCCCACTACCCACATTCTGTCCCCACTACCCACGCTTTGCCCCCACTACCCGCATTTTGCCCACATACATCCACCAGCTTTACCTGCTGCCGCTCCTCCGTAGCGGCAGCAGCAGGTAGCAGCAGTAGCAGCAGGCAGCAATTGTTTTTGGGGGGAGCACCCCCCCACCCCATCGGCAGTGGTGACAATAGACAGCACAACATGCGCGTACACCAGCAACATCCGGCCACCCACAACAACATCCGGCCACCCACAGCAAACAGCAGCAGTGTGCCCAG
>MU130133.1:172439-186692 GCA_015039465.1 Phlegmacium glaucopus | reverse complement strand
CCCCCCAGTGAAGGGGGGGGTGGTTACCGTTGTTATGTGGTAGTCGTCGGCCTCATTGTTGTGCTGCGGTCGTCGTCGTTCTGTTGTAGGTGTTGTATGTCGTCGTGGGTGTCGTACGTCGTCGTTGTACGCGTTGTGACAGCAGCAAGGCATTGCAATCCTTACACATTGTTATATTTGGTTACTGGTTCAATTCCTGCATTGTACAGATTATATAATTATTTTATTATTATTAGTATGGTCAGGGGATTAATTTCTTAAGCTCAATTCTGCTTGGATTCTGCTCAGAAATGGTCAGATTCTGCTCGGAAATTGGTCAGAATTAAATCTGATTAGATCTGATCAGATCTGATCAGAATCTGGTCAGAAAAATTGGCTCTATTACTGCCATTTGGGCAGTACTTTTCTGTCCCCCACCAGATCTGCTCAGATCTGCTCAGATTCTGAGTGGATCCAAGTGGATCTGAGAAAATAGAGACCTACTAGCTACTTCTGTTAAGGTTTGGTTAAGGCTTGGTTAAGGTTTGGTTAAGGTTTGGTTAAGGTTTGGGTTAAGGTTTGGTTAGGGTTTTATTAAGGTTAGGGAGGTATATAGTTTCCATTCTGCTCAGATCTGACCATCTGAGCAGATCTGCTCAGAATGCCTGCCAAATCTGCTCAGATCTGATCAGATCTGGTGGATCACAGCAAAGACCTCCATTTGGGCTGGAAAAAAATTCTGACCGGATCTGATCAGATCTGATAAATTCTGACCGGATCTGATCAGATCTGGTGGATCACAGCAAAGACCTCGGGAAGCAGACTATGACACCACGAAGAGGACATATTTCAGCTCAACTGATGGAAGCATTACAGATCCTGAAGTTTTCAATTCGGAAGGGTAGACCCTTAAAGTTCACAGAAGGCATGTCTTGGAGTGAGGAACTGAAGGAGTTTGAGTTGTATGCACAGACAGCACCTCTAGGTGATGCAGAAGCTTATGGGCGTAGTCTGGAGGAACCTGAAGGTGACTCAGATGATTTAATGGATGCATTGGATGGCTTGAGGAATGACTTGGAGGTACTGGAACAAGAGCTTGTTGTTGAGAAGGGCAGTGAAATTCTGGAAGATGAAGATGATATATACCAGTAATGAAGTATTTACAATGTACAATATATCAAGATTGTGTTTTCTAAAGTAATTCATACATTGAGCTCGGTAGCAAGGACACCCAGACAGGCACTTGGAGCTTGTCTGGGGTTGATAAAGTGATGGCAATGGTTGAGGTATAAAAAGAAACACAGATGAGCTCTTGACGCTTGTCTAGAGGGACTTTAAAAGTAATGGCAATAGACTAGATGCAAAACAACACCCAGACGAGCTCTAAAAGCTCGTCTGGGGGTGTTAAGATGATAGCGGTGGACTAGGTGCAAAAGGACACTCAGATGAGCACTTAGAGCTCATCTGGGGTTGTTAAAGTGATGGTGATGGATGGGGTATGAAAGGAAACCCAGATGAGCTCAATGTGCTTGTCTGGGGTCATTAAGGTAATGGTGATGGACGAGGTATGAGGAGACACCCAGACGAGCTCTTGAAGCTCGTCCAGAGGTGTTGAGATGACAGCAATGGAAGAGAACACCCAGACGAGCTCTTGAAGCTCGTCCAGAGGTGTTGAGATGACAGCAATGGAAGAGAACACCCAGACGAGCTCTTGAAGCTCGTCCAGAGGTGTTGAGATGACAGCAATGGAAGAGAACACCCAGACGAGCTCTTGAAGCTCGTCCGGAGGTGTTGAGATGATGGCAATGGAAGAGAACACCCAGACAAGCTCGAAGGGCTCGTCTAGGGTCGTCAAGGTGATGGTGATGGATGAGGTACAAAAGGAGACCCAGACAAGCTTTTGAAGCTTGTGTAGGGCTGATAAGATAATAGTGATAGACTAGGTACGAAAGGACACCCAGACGAGCACTTGGAGCTCATCTGGGGTCATTAACGTGATGGCAATGGATAGGGTATGAAAGAGACCCAGGGGAGCTCATCAGCGCCATATAGATGTGGCTTCCAATTATTAACTTACCTTTTTATTAATACTTAGCTGCACTTCATGCTTTACTTGTAGTTAGTGCTTGAAAGTCCGGTTAATTAACCGGAAAATAACCAAGACTGGACCGGACCTAACCACAAAAAGACCGGACCGCAGTTAGTGGTTAGTTGATTCTGAAAATGAAATAACCGGTTATAAACAACCCTATTATACCCCTTCAAAATGCACCCAAAAACGTGAGAAACGAGAAGAGCTTGCTCGCAAGCTCCTCTGGGTCTGATAAGATGATAACAATGGACTAGGTATGAAAAGATGCCCAGACGGGCGCTTGGAGCTCGTCTGGGTCATCAATGTGATGGTGATAGATGGAGTATGAAAGAGACCCAGACGAGCTGGCAAAGCTCATCTGGGCATAGTAAGATGATAGTGGTGGACTAGGTATGAAAAGATGCCCAGATGAGTGTTTGGAGCTCGTCTGGGTCATCAATGTGATGGCAATGGATGGGGTATGAAAGAGACCAAGACGAGCTTGCGAAGCTCGTCTGGGCATAGTAAGATGATAGTGATGGACTAGGTACAAAAAGAGACCCAGACAAGCTTGCGAAGCTCGTCTGGGCATAGTAAGATGATAGCGATGGACTAGGTATGAAAAGATGCCCAGACAAGTGTTTGGAGCCCGTCGGGGTCATCACTGTGATGGTGATGGATGGGGTATGAAAGAGACCAAGACGAGCTTGCGATGATAGCGATGGACTACATACAAAAGATGCCCAGACGGGCGCTTGGAGCTCATCTGGGGTCATCAATGTGATGGCAATGGATGGGGTATGAGAGAGACCCAGACGAGCTTGTGAAGCTCATCTGGGTCTAGTAAGATGATAAAGATGGACTAGGTATGAAAAAATGCCCAGACGAGCGCTTGGAGTTCGTCTGGGGTCATCAATGTGATGGCGATGGATGGGGTATGAAAGAGACCCAGACAAGCTTCACAAGCTCATCTGGGTCTAGTAAGATAACGATGGAGTAGGTATGAAAAAATGCCCAGACGAGTGTTTGGAGCTCGTCTGGGTCATCAATGTGATGGCGATAGATGGGGTATGAAAGAGACCCAGACAGGCTTTACAAGCTCATCTGGGCCTAGTAAGATGATAGCAATGGACTAAGACTGTTCATGACACTTTGAAGGGTGATATTAAGCTAGACTGGCCTTTAGCATAAGAAAAAAAATAAGGAACAATAATGAATTCCGCACCTCCTGAGCAGCAGAAATGATGATAGAAAGTCCACCCCTCACAACTAACTCAAGGAAACAAAGAAAAGTAGAATGATAGGTAGGTATGAAAGGATGCCCAGACAGGTGCTTGGAGCTCGTCTGGGGTCATCAATGTGATGGCGATGGATGGGGTATGAAAGAGACTTGGACAAGCTCTGCAAGCTTGTCTGGGCATAGTAAGATGATGTTAAGTTTGAGAACTCTATTCCAGAGTATCGGACGGAGTTTGATCGGAACGGAACCACGGAACGGGAAAGGACTATAGCCTCAGTGTATGTGCTGTGCTACCCTAAACCTTCGTGTCCTAATTTTGGAGTAAGAATGGAACGGAGTGGAACCAGAAGTTGCGGGAACTTAGAGGATGACTAGGAGGAGGAAACTAGGTTGATATTCGAACTGAGGAAAAACATACAAGTTTCGTGTACTTAAATAAATAAAGGAATAGCAACCAAAATATAGAATATAAATATAAGTGCTGCGTTCTGCTCCCAGAAAGGTCCTGCATTCTTGGGTGAATAATCCATGGCGGGTATGCTGACTGATGGTGGGAAGGGTGATGACAAAGAATAGTGGTAGTGGCAAAGAAGTGGTAACGGGTTTGAAGTATAGATGGAGGAACCGGAATGACACGGAAAGGTCTCAGAGTTGAACATAGGAAGAGTAGTTTGGCATATAAGGGAAGGCACTGTATGGAGTACGGACTACCAGAGACAGCTCCAACGGAGCCAGACCAGAGTAATGTATGACGGAATGTAACAGATGATAGCGATGGACTAGTTATGAAAGGATGACCAGACGAGCGCTTGGAGCTCGTCTGGTGTTGTTAAAGTGATGGTGATGGATGGGGTATGAAAAGAGACCCAGACAAGTTCTTGAAGCTCATCTGGGGGGCATTAAAAGTGATGGCAATGATGCACTGGATATGAAACAACACCCAAATAAGCTCTTGAAGCTCGTCTAGGGTCATTACAGGTGATGGTGATGGAGGTAGGATAGAATGCCTAGATGAGCTCTTCAAGCTTGTCTAGGTGCTAAATGGTGGGTGATGTACTATGTAAGATGAGTACATGATAATGGCAATGGATTACGCACCACAGGTGATGGTGAGGGATAAGGACACCCAGACGAGCGCCCAGAGCTCATCTGGGGTCATCAAATCATAATCAATGTTATGAACGTCTGGTACGCGCATAGCCCCTACCCCTTTTCCCCTTCTTCTTTACTGTACAAACATATCTTCCCTCATCGTTCTTGTCTTACACCATTTCCCCTTTGCCCTGAACCTTCCTTGTACTATGTATAACCATCGCTCCCGCTCCCTTTATCTCTGACTCATACTG
The DNA here is from genome assembly GCA_015039465.1 of Phlegmacium glaucopus. Lineage (NCBI taxonomy): Eukaryota > Fungi > Basidiomycota > Agaricomycetes > Agaricales > Cortinariaceae > Phlegmacium > Phlegmacium glaucopus. The sequence goes on along the minus strand of MU130133.1, from coordinate 182,056 downwards.
ACTTGTACCTAGCACGGACCATCGACTATCTCTGAAAACATCAAACCCTTACGAGACAAGAGCCACACCCATGACGCTACAATTCCCTAGCTAAGAGCCTTTGTATTCGGCTACGGTCTTAATCTACACAGTTTGATCAGAACCTATCGCACCTCAGTCCTAACATTGTTGAAACTACAATTGCATACTGTATAACGGACCCTAGCAACTTGATCCATCCCACCACCACCGAACGTGACTGCAAGCTTATAGACACCGTAACAATCAACCAATCACAATGTTCACACACAACCTCACCAAGGCGCATGTTATGGACTCAGATGTTATGGAAAACACCGCAGATAAGCTGCAGTTGGAGCCCAACTGGAAGGTGTTGGAAGCGGTCGGAATCGAGAGGGACAGACCAGGAAAACCTAGAGTTGATTTCGTTACACCAAAATGGTAACCCGAGACAACACGCGGTCTGACCGCCCGCTCAAAGGGCGGCCCATAAGATTTCGCGGCTGTTGATGTACCTGCGGTGGGGACAGACCGCAAGTAGTACGTAGTTCAAGGGGTTGATGTAGTTCTCTTCAATAGGTGATAGTGAGGTTTTATGAGGTGCGAAGGTTCGCTTTAAAGTGCGAGATAATGCGCAGAAAAAGCGAAGTGTGCAGGATGATTTTAAAGGAGTGCAAGAGTAGCTTAGTACGACGTTCCAAAGGTGGGATCAAAAGTGTGGTAATTCATCTATCCTCCTCTTCTCTTTCGTTACCCTACTTGCTACTGCTAATAATATAGTAACTAGCAATAGCTAAGTGCGGAAAGGTGAAACAAGAATGTAAAATGTGGGTTAAAGCGGAGTCACATGGATCCGGTAATTTGGTAATGAAACATAGGAGATAAGAGCCAAATAAAGGAGACAAGATAAAAATAAAGGTGATGAGTAATACAGTCACCTGAGTGACCTTTGTTTGAGTCGTGTTTAATGATTGCAAGAACAGCTGGCAACTGTGAATGATAATGTGAATGTTGGTGATAACTGCAAGCATCTGCGATGATCTGCAAGTGTTCTGCAAGTATGTGCAATGATCTGCAATGACCTGCAATGATCTGCAATGACCTGCAATGATCTGCAATGACCTGCAATGATCTGCAATGATCTGCAAGTATCTGCAACAATATGTGAGCATCTGTGAGTATACTGCAAAGGTTGTGAAACCGCAAAAATGGTGCGTTTACATCCCTAGACATCTCCTGGGTCCTATCATCCTCCCCCCAACTTAAATACTGACTGTCCTCAGTCATTGCTGGTCGATGCGATGGAGGTCCAAGTATGTGATGTGATAGGCTGGTGTCATGCGAGTGCTGATGGAGTATGTGAAAGGGAAATATCAAAGGCGAATTGAAAGTACTTGGAATCAAAAATGAGAAATAAACGGGGAAATGAAATAAATGATGGTCTGGGAATGGAAGGTGAGTGCGTTTGACATTCTGGTGGTGTATGCGAAGTAGAAATCTTCTGCGAGCGATGGATAAAGCCTTGGGAGCTGGTAGACAATGCCTAGAATTTTCACACAAGAAAATGGAGTTGCGGACCCAAGCTGGTAGAACAATGTTAAAGCAAGCAAAAAGTAGATGTAAAGCATATTTTGAATGAAGTGAAATGGTTGATAAATGACCCAGATGCGAAGTGATCTTTTTGGTGCCAAAGCGAACTGATGTGATATCGCAATCCAGTTTTTCTTCGTGATAAGTGATCGTATCAAGATGATTAAGGGCGCGTTCGAAAGCGGTGATTGAGTAGCTGTTGACATCCAAAGAGCGAGATATGAAAAGCTTGGGATCCTGAGCTATTGCTTTGCGACTAAAAGTAGCCAGAAATGGTGTCTTCTTCATTAATACTTGATATTGTCTGGACCGCACCACGGAACCTCGTGCAGAAAGAGTTGAAATAAGGAATGAAATGAAGCGGAGCCAATAACCAAAGCATGTGATGATCAATGAGACTATGAAAAAGCAGCTTGAATGGAACATATTCCTGAAAAAGGCAAAAAGTGCGAAGTTGAAATAGGAACAATGGGAAGCGCAACATTGAGCGCAAATGTGAAATATAATATAGTAATCCCAAATGGTCCTAAATGCGATGGCTATACTCAAATGCGAAGTTGTCCTGCCACTGCAAGGACTTGAACAGCCTTCAGCTGAAATGTTGTATCGTGGGAACCACTGGACGCGATGACGCGCGTAAGGGGTCGTCATGACGCGATGACAAATGCGAATTAAGCGCAAAAGAGAGTGAGGGAATTGGTTCAGAAATGACCAAGCTAGAGCAATAACCAATGAAAAGGAACTAAATCTGATGAAAGAATAAAATGTAACTTGAAATAAAATGATGTGACCTTGAAATGAATAAAATGGCGCATGAAAATGAAATTGGAAAGGCCTAGGGGTGCAGACTGTCGCACATGCATGATATGTGAGATCTTCTTGTCTATGGTGGCATCCTTCAGCTAAAATTTTGCATCGCGAGAACCACTGGATGCGATGACACGCGTGAAAGGTCATAACGAAGCGATGACAAATGCGAATCAAGCGAAAAAAAAAGCGAAGGAATCGGTTGAAAAATGACGAAAATAGCGCAATAACCAAAGAAAAGGAATTAAATCCAATGAAAGGATAAAATGCAACTTGAAATAAAATGATGCGGGCTTGAAATGAATAAACTGGTGCATGAAAATGAAACTGGAAAGGGCTAGGGGTGCGGGCTGTTGTGCATGTGTGATATGCGAGATCTGGTCTATGGTGGCGTCCTCTTCACTTTGGCTGTATATAGCATAATCCTAGAACCCGCAGGGGTGCGTCGTCAATGTAAGTCTGCAAAATAGGAGCGAATACTGTCTTAAGGGTGCGCATGATGCCTTTACTGTCTCGGATGGTGTGAAGGTTTGCGGAGATCTTCTCTGTAGCTAGACTGTGCTTGCGCTCAACTGGCGCGACTGGTAGGCTTGAATTATGAGGTGAGGCATGAACAGGTGACGTGCATGCATCGAGTGCAGAGACTGGAATGACTGCGGATGGGTGTGAGTGCTGGCTAAGTTTGTGAATGGGAGCTTCTGATATCGCAGAAGAAGGGGGAATAGAGTGCGCTTGTGATTTTGAAATGTGGAAAACGCTAGCTGGGTTCAATACCATACTTGAGCGCTCCAAAATATTGCTAGGGGGCTGCGGTGCCCAAATCCAAATAGCAGACAATTCCGCTAAAATTGTGTTGTAAGAGTGATTGGTTGTGTCAGGTTGTATTTTCGCGTTTTCTTCTTCCTCCGCTTTCCAGTCCTTTGCTAAAGACCAAATATCCTCCCAAACATCCACCTTCCTCTCTTCTCTTCGCTTTAAACCATCTGCGTTCGCTTTCTCGCATGCTGGAGCTACTACATCAAACTTCTGCTGATATCCAATGACTTGCGTAAGCATAGCGTTCATGAATGGAGGTTCTGATGATGTTGCAATGATAGCTGGTGCGAGGCCCTGCTTAGCCTTCGCTCTAACTTCCTCCTCTTCTCTCTCCCTCTCCTTCCATCGCCTTTTCTCCTCTCGCTCCTTCTCCTTCCTTCGCTTTTTCTCCTCTCTCACCTTCTCCTTCCTTTGCTCTTCCTCCTCCCGCTCCTTCTCCTTTCTTTGCTTTTTCTCCTCTCTCTCCTGTTCCTTTGTCTCCATTCTCTCCTCCTCTCGCCATAATGCGCATACCTCCACTTGCAAGCTTGCGATGCGTTGCAAAGTCCAAGACTGCAAAGTAGCTCCAGCAATCTGTGCTGGCTGAGGCCGCTGAGCTAGCTGTTGAGGTGCGAAATAGGCAGGCAAAAATGCAGCAGAACTCTGCAAAGCGAAACGAGTAGCTTCGAAAATTGCATCTACTTCATAAGGCAACAAAGGGTTATGCAGCGGATGAACAATTTGAAGCCTAGTGGTTACTGCAGGAATAAGAGACTGTGGTATCACTTGCATGTATCTGCGCTGCTGCTCGTGCTTGCTGATGTAGCCTTTGCTGATTAGCCACTGAGTTAAGCCAAAATATGCTGTGTGGAAGTTCGCTAAATCTTCGCAGGTCGTAATTCCAAGACGCTGTCTTTCGCTAATAAGATGCTCCATGTCGCAAATAGTGTAAAGGGTGCTGGCGTTGCTGCTGGGATAAATTGGCATGATGGCCTTCTTGAAATTGCTATAAGCAGCAGTAGAGTCTCCATACTCCAGAAATGTCTTCCAACACTCCTCCGTCTCCCAATCCGTATACCCAACCATATATCTCTTCTTCTTCTCCTCATCCTCTAACCCAAACCTGCTGTACAACCTATCCAAGTGCTCGAAAAAGCGAAGCAATTTGCGAGGCTTCGCTTTATCAAAGAACGGTGTGGTAGCTTCACCAGGAAGTGGTAGATATAACTCGTGGTTCATTGCGTTTTTGTGAGGCAAGCAAAGCTAGGTCGAGTGCGAATGCTGACGGTTCACTTGATGGGCGCGAACCAAGCCCCCTTGTCTGCGTCGTCTTCTCTTGAATGGCCAGTGACTGCTTTGTGAGACTAGTAGATACTGTGGTGATTTTGAAGAGAAATGAACAAGAACCCCTCGCGGTGGGCTCCAATTTGATGTACCTGCGGTGGGGTCAGACCGCAAGTAGTACGTAGTTCAAGGGGTTGATGTAGTTCTCTTCAATAGGTGATAGTGAGGTTTTATGAGGTGCGAAGGTTTGCTTTAAAGTGCGAGATAATGTGCAGAAAAAGCGAAGTGTGCAGGATGATTTTAAAGGAGTGCAAGAGTAGCTCAGTACGACATTCCAAAGGTGGGATCAAAAGTGTGGTAATTCATCCATTTTCCTCTTCTTTTTCTTTACCTTACTTGCTACTGCTAATAATATAGTAACTAGCAATAGCTAAGTGCGGAAAGGTGAAACAAGAATGTAAAATGTGGGTTAAAGCGGAGTCACATGGATCCGGTAAATTGGTAATGAAACATAGGAGATAAGAGCCAAATAAAGGAGACAAGATAAAAATAAAGGTGATGAGTAATACAGTCACCTGAGTGACCTTTATTTGAGTCGTGTTTAATGATTGCAAGAACAGCTGGCAACTGTGAATGATAATGTGAATGTTGGTGATGACTGCAAGCATCTGCGATGATCTGCAAGTGTTCTGCAAGTATGTGCGATGATCTGCAATGATCTGCAATGACCTGCAATGATCTGCAATGACCTGCAATAATCTGCGATGACCTGCGATGATCTGCGATGATCTGCAAGTATCCGCAATGATATGTGAGCATCTGTGAGTATACTGCAAAGGTTGTGAAACCACGAAAATGGTGTGTTTACATCCCTAGACATCTCCTGGGTCCTATCAGCATCATTGGGAAGCTGAGCTCCTCGGAGCCATAAGCCGAATTTATGACTCAGCTGACCCCTGGCAATGGCTCGGCTGGACGGCTTTCAGCTCTAAGCTGTAGGTGCTTGAAAGTCCGGTCCGGTCCAGTCCGGTTATTAGGCGCCCACTGGCTCTAACCGAGACCGAGACTGGTTAGTATCAGCTGGGAAACCCAAAAAGACTGGACCGGACTGATACCAACTAGTTAGAGGTCAGTTAACCTGGTTATGCACCGGTTACAAGACCGGTTCCTAACTGGTCTTGGTTAGAACCAGTTAGTAACTGGTTCTAACTGGTTAGATGAGGGTAGATTCATCAAATCCTGTGTATTTAATCTAGTTAAAATGATAGATTATTGACGAGCCGCTATGAGAACCAATCCAAGTCTAAGCCAGGCATAAATTTATCCCACTCATCCTGATCACCATCATCAACCAGCATCTGCTCAAAATCAAGATCTAGATGTGCAACCTCTTCCATCTGCGCAGCATTCCAAGCCGCAACGTCACAGAGCCCAGGTCCCCATGCCGACTTGGTAATGGTAACTTCTTCGAAGACAATAGGACCCAAACTCGCTCGGCGGTCAGTGGCGACTTGTTTGGTACTGGAGAATAATCGTTCGCAGGGTACAGATGATGCTTGAAATGGGAGGACGTCAAGCGCAATACGCGCAAGTGTTGGATAGACATGAGCATGGTCCTTGGGACCGTTTAAAGTTAGTAAATAGAAAGATTTCGAAACATAAGCTACTCACCTGCCACCATTTGACGATATCGGTGTCCTTTTTCACATCCCGCTGCATCGTTTTGAGGTAGCGGCGGAGTTCCGGAGCCCAGCCTTCTTCGGTGTTGTCAGAGAGTAAGGTTTCACGGTGTTTGTCAAATTCTGAGGCATCTTCTGAGGCCGCTTCCCCTTCGTTAGATGCATTGGGCACGGCGATAACACATGGGCGAGTGCTATAGTAGTGTGCCATCTATTTACTGGCATTAGTGTGGTAGCTCATGGCAAAAGGAATGGTGGATCTTACAGTTTTCTCGACGAGCTTATTAGCTTCGTCATGCCAGTCCTTCGCGTCTAAATTCCCTGCTGCAATCTCTGCCTCTTTCTCTTCTGCACCTCCCCATGAGAGCTTGATGTATGCGAGCTTGTAATATGGATGAAGGACTGTAAATAAATTCATTAGTAATAAATTAAAGTAACTTGAGCAGAATCCTACCGAGTGCTAACACAAAACTTGGCTTCTTGTCGAGCCGTGAGTAATATTTCTTCAGCTTTTTGAGACCATGAGTGAGAGCGTCCTTATAGAGAGCAAATCTGGGGCTGTCGCGTTTCTTCTCCCATGCCATTTGTAGTTCTTCGAGGGCTGGAAGGGCGCGCCAAAGGGTGGGTTGTTTCTCCAAAGAGAAGCACTGCTGGATGCGATTTGAGTCCTAGATAATGTATCAGTTTCTATCCAAATGAAGATCAAGGGCTCGGAAATACGCACCCCGAGGATATCACATGCATCAATCACTCGGTTCCAATCTATTTAATACTTTGTTAGAACTAGGTTTGTTTAGAATTGAGTAGTAGGATAGTAGAAATTCCTCTTTTCGACAGTATAGAAACCGGTCCTAACCGGTCCTAAACCGGTTATGCTCGGTCTTCGAATTTTCCAAATCATGACTAACTGCTAACCAGACCGCGGTTACGGTTAGGATTGGTTATGATTTTTTGCAGTCCTGAACGGTTAGGGTCCAGTTAGGTCTCGGTTAATTTCCGGTTAACTAACCGGACTTTCAAGCACTACTAAGCTGAGCCGGTGGCAACACTATGTAAGATAACTTTGCAATCTTCTATGCCTTTCAACATGGCTTCCACTCAGACATACGAGTTTCAAATACTGCCAGTAATTATTTTTGGCCTTTTCCCACCAAAGAGAATATTTAAATGTGGTTTTTGTGACTTGTCGAGGACAATGCCCAAATGAGTCCTGTTATCATCATCTCCTTAAAATATATTGTGTATCTTGGATATGGAGCATTTTTGTAGCATCCAAAGTTGAAATAAAATATTATATCAAGTTATTTCGAAGGTTACAGAGTCTAGTTCACGGAGGAGTGTTGAGCTGGCAGATCTGTCACAACCTCGTCACACCGGGGATTGAAAATATTATTATATCATTCCATCAATGCGAAATGCGACGGCGACGGCGTTTAACTTTGAACCTCCCTATTAGTGATTAGGCCTGTAACTGGACCGTCAAAATGGGCAAAGCGTCGATTTGACGGCCTGTACACCGGGACTTCCCGTGAGTGAGCGAGCGTTACAAAGAGTAAAACACGTCCAAATTAGAAAGGTCAGGATTTTGGCATAGCATCCAGCATGGGTCATTCCAAGTCATTCTCGTCATTTCTTTGTCTTTACTCTCATCTGTACACTATGTACTATGCCCCAAACCTCAATAAAAAGTTCAATTGCTTTCATACTTGTCCCTCAGCTGAAATTTAGGTCCTTGTATCAACAGTCATACCCAGGATCGCAACCATGGATGTGCTCTCACAAAATCTTGACCTTCCTAATTTGGACACGTGTTACTCTTTCAAGTCGTACGGAAATGTCCGAAACAACATAACGCTCGCTCACTCACGGAAAGTCCCGGAATACAGGTCGTCAAATCGACGCCCCGCCCATTTTGGTGATCTGTCACAGGTCTAATTAGTGATATAAGAACGAGACTTACTACATCAGCAAAAGATCATGTTACATATAAGCCAATGTAGACCGTATAATGGACCCGAAATTCTGGTGCATACATACAAGGGAATGTAAGCACAGCGCCGAGAAAGTGACCAGTCTACAAAGACATAAGATAATTATAGTAAGATGTAATAGAATAAATGACACGCCAACAGAATGCAAATAGGTGGCAATAAATTTGGGGCATATACAAGCTATTACAAGAAAAGTAGTCCAAATGTAGTTGAGTCGCCAAACTTTCATGACATATACAAAGTATTAGAAGACTAGTAGACGGAATCTAATCAATGGCCAAAACTTTCATGACATATACAAACTATTAGAAGACTAGTAGACCGAATGTAATTAATGGCCAAAAATTTCATGAATATACAAGCTATTACACAACTAGTAGACCCAATGTAATGGAGCGGCAACAATTTCATTGGACATGTAAACTCATAGCATCCTGCCAAAACCATGAATTTGGGTGGCTGTTCCGGCAGCTGTATGTAAGACATAGGGAATTACAGTAGTAGACTTATAAACCAGTTGAAATCCTGTTGATTCAGGTACAAGTCAGCTAAAATTTCTGCCAAAGGATACATGCATATTTATGGAGCTAATAATCTGCGTAGCCAAGTGTCCCCAACTCGTCTATGGCTGTATCATCCTCTTCGCCGGCCTCCCTCTGATTCACTTTCCAGCTGATAACCATAGTCAAACAGCTCCAACTCAGACACCTGGCCTTCTTCATCAACCTCCTCTCTCTCGCTCTCTCCACCCAAATCCGCTGTATCCATCTCATCCTCACCATCTTCTTCCATGTTCGATTCTTTTCGTGATTGCTGTGACTTTTTATCCAGGCTATCTTGGTCATTCTTGAAAATGTCTGTCGCAGCTCGCGTGGATAAGTGTCCGACACCACCTCCACGGAAATGCATGATCATGTCACGATCAACAAACCTGCATCTGGCAATTCAGTGGGAAAAAGAAATGAAATGATCATTGGCTTACATGTTAACATAATACTGAACCCAATCTTCATCATTCTCAAGAACTGACCGAGCAAAGGAAGGGCCCAAAAGTTCCTTTGTGCGACCTTCCAAAAAGCGAGGGATAAGGTGAACAGCACGAATGATGTCAGCAGGATCAACGAAACCAAACGCCCCAGCATCTGGCACAAAGCTGATCAGGTGAACTTTCCTGGTTTTCCATCCTCCGATCTCATTCTTATCAAGGCTAAACCACCGAACAAATAAGAAATCCATCTTTTTCGACTCTCGAGATGTTGATTTTGGACTGGTGTGCATGACCATTGCATGAAAAATACCAACTATTCGTGCATACCAATAAGGGTGTGCATCATCACGGGATAGGACCATGACATCGCCATGAGTGCGTGGGTTGAGAGAGTCTTGGGCACGTCGAGCATCATATGTGGTGTAATTTACCCGTAAAACTTTGTGTCGGTACATTCGGTTGTTGATCAGTTTGACTGATAAG
>MU130133.1:152313-164239 GCA_015039465.1 Phlegmacium glaucopus | reverse complement strand
ATTTTTCATTAGGCGTTGACAGGACTTCTACCAGGGATTGTTTGGCTCTGTTTTAATTCATCTGTCAGATTATAAGCACAGCGCGTCTTTTCCCCCCAATCGAATTCTTACTTTCATCCCCCTTTATCAATGGACTCTGATACTGAATCTACTGCCCCATCGTCGACAGGCAACGAGCACATTAATGAATGTATGAAGGCTCTGAAGAACAACAATCCCAAGTAAGTCCTAGTGTTTTGATGAGTTCTATATTGGGCAGATACTCACCGTTCTTACATGCAGGGCTGAAGCTTTGAAGCCGTACCTCACTGTAGCGCGGTGGATACCGTTGGGTATCAACCCATACGCTAACCTCACCTCGGTTTTTTTTGCTGGAATGGAAGAGGATGCCGAAGACGAAGACTTGACCCAGTCTTCAGAAATGTAAGTATATGCGCGTCTTTATATTTTTCCCTTTATTAAAATAGCATATAGCGACAAGGAAGAGGAAAAAAGGATATTTACTGACATCATGAAGCTTCTTCCAACGTTCAAAGATCTGCTCGCTGCCTGTTGCGGTCACCGACGAGCTTTACTGAATTTGATACGAATGGTAAGCGTTGATCTTTTATATATAATAACATGGCTGATATATCGCTTGTCAGCTCCAAGACTCCGCGAATGGTGCCAGGAACAATGACATTGCAAAAACCAACAGTTGCATCGTGGACTACCTCCAACCCACCCCTAAGGCAATACTCCGGTACGATAAAAATGAATTTCCACTGCCAACTAGAAATCACAATGATGAACACGGATGGTCCCATCCGGAATACACAATCCTGCTGGTACCTCTGGTCATGATCGACTCTTTCTCTCCAGGGGATTTCGAGTGAGTAATCCATTTGTGTATATGAAATAAGTGATAATAAATGTCTTTAGAACGACTATGCATGATGCCGAGATGGGGCTCGTTGATATCAGTGAATCCAAATGGCCGACTTTCCTCTACCCCCTTGGTACCAATGGCGATGAGGACGATGATCGAGTCAACCTCTTTCGAGGGTACATGTTGCCTATTGTATGTCTTATCTCAAAATGGGTACCTCAATTAATGACTGACTCTCTGGTAGGTTTTCCGCCAAATCTTTACAGGTCCAAGAACAGCCTTGGATCCAGGGGCCACAAAGAAAGGTCGTCCGAGCAAGTCGCGCTTGCACAATATGACGGAGGTGACCGCTCACACCATAGCATACACATGCATCATTGTGAGTTTTACACCTCAGAGTTGAGGAGTTGAGTCTTTGTTTGATACTAATTTTGATCTCCAGACCCGTATCGCATTGCGAGGTAGAGGCTGGATCATCGACGACGGTGCTTTTGAACATGGAGTATTCTACCAAAATATAGTGAGGATGTTTGAGACCGACCCGGATGACCCATGGGTGAAGGATACTCTTGCCTGGTGGAATGAGTAAGTCTTCCCCTGGTTCATATTTGATATTTACCCTTCTTTTAGACAGATCCCAGGTCTTCCTAAATCCGTGGCTGGGTCTTCGAAAAGACAAAAAAGAAACCTCACTGGCATCGATGGACGTATTATGGACCCTGTCGCAAGGAGTGCTGCCCAATGTGCTGCCAAAAACACACGCAGTGTGGCTCAGGTCTCCTCACCATCGCCCTCCGAGGAAGGGGACCACTCTATGGTCAAGGACACACCCACGGCATCCTTTGAGGACAGGAGCCAATCAGCGCGTGGCTCTCCTTTACGGCCTCAAGCTACTCCCATTGGTTCACCGCCAGTCAACCGTGTGGGGACTCCTTTACCCTCAACTCAAGAGGGACACAAGGTATTATTTTTATTTTATTTTCGTCGCTGATATCTGAGCTATTTGTAGATTGTCGGCGACGACGACGACGACAGCAGTCTGTCGGACGTTCCAGATTCCCCACGTGAAGGCCAAATTACCCAGCTGCACCCACCTTCATCTGCGACACCTGAACCTACCAGCAAAAGACCATCCATGACGGCCACGAAGGCTACAGAGAAAAAGCGGAAGACGACTGAGCTGCGAGCTGGTCCTGCTAAGAAGAATTGAAGGACTCGTTAAATCTCCATGTATGTATCATCATCTTATTTATTTTACTTTATTAATTGCATTTTAAATACTAGTTATGTTGCTCATTGCTCATTTCTTGACCTGTCGCTTTGTAGTATTTTAATTAGATGGTTGGCAGTGGCTTCACACTTGCCGCCTCCTGCTGTCGGACTCCCTCATTGCTGGAAATGTTTTACGTTGCCTCGGACCATACTGACCGCTTTACTCAAGTCCTTCTCCCTTGTCGTCTACATCATGTGTACCTAAATAGGAATTATATTATTTGTATTGTCTGACATTGGTGCTTTGGATTGTAAGGGATCAAGACCTGATATGGGTTTGTATGACTATATAAGGTGACTTATTGTGGTGAAAGTATATACGGCAATGTAGGGTTTACATTGAGAAAAGGACATGTGGGAGTTTACATAGCATGAGGATTTTATATAGTCTGCAGATAAATCTATACCCTTGTATTTTCTACAATCTAATACTTGTGACTAAAATTTTACATAGTCAACCTTTCTGGCAGTCCAATATGTGCTCTTGTATTGTCCACATTCCAATACTTGTGACTAAAATTTTACATATTCGGTAATTCTTACATGCTCTTGCATGCTTGGCAATCCATGCAGCCCCTTGTAAATTGTTGCTGGAGTTGTAGAGTTCACATTTATTGTCGTGGATTGTATATTTTTAGTTGGAAGCATTCACATGTATCTATTTACACGAATTTCGAAGTTTACAGGTATTTTATTACTATGTTTATGTATGTATCCAGATACAAACATCGTGATGTTTTGGTGATGTAATGTAAGACTCGTAATTGATGTCACGGCCTGCTCGTGACCTAAATCGTGACGACAGGAACTTGGATCGGTATCACATTGAGCACTTGAGCATGCACGTTCTACCTCTCCTTCTCTCCTTATTCTTCTTCTCAACACTGTCGTCTGGATCCTCAGATGACCAAATTGTTATGAATCCTGCTTTAGGACAACCCGATTACACACCTGAGACTACATCTCAGCCTACACTTGCAGATCTCCTTACCATCGAACCTTCCGCTTCCATTTTCTATTCATATGCTCGTGAACTCGAATTGAGTTCTATGTTCTCTGACACAAGCACTCATGTGAGCCTTTTGGTGCCTACAAACAAAGCAATCATGGCTTTGTCTAGAAAACCGTTGAGTACTTTTGTTGACCTGACTTTTTTTGTTTGATGCATTAACGGGTGTGGATACAGACATGAAGGGCCAGAGAAACCCGATGAGACTGAAATAACAGAAGAGCAATACGATCAAGTGAGGAAGAAAAATGTGGAAAATTGGGTATGCGCCCATATACTTCCGGTCTGTCCCATCGATATCGTTGTTCGCTCAGAAGACACCGTACTGACTCGAGATATGCCAGGAGTACCCAGTCTCTTTCGATATACAGGATCATCAGACCCTCCTCTTCGCTAAATCTGTCACTTTTCAATCAACGTCTAGGCACGGTGCCGACTGGGCTCATGTAACGCTTGAGAATGGTATCCGAATCATCGGAAAGAAAGAGGTCAGACTTTGATTTAGCCATGTACTGCTGTCCTTTTTTTCTCACTTTTTTTGACGATAGGCGTTGAATGGGGACCTATATCTCATCGACGGAGCAATTTCGCCTGCCTAAATTCATTCGTGGTTTCTGATCCTACTGTACCAAGCTGTAATTTTACGGATGCAATCAATCAACCCGACCCCCTGGTATCTGCTGATTATAAGGGCTTTTGCGTAAGTCCTGATTATTAGTTCTTGGACACCGGCGTGTTGTAGCCAATGTCCTATGCCTCGGGTTGAGTTCTACAGCGTTGTCTTCCCTATTCAAACATCTGGACTAAGGGTCTGAACCGCAGCTCTTCTAATCCTTGAGCGTTCTAACCCCTTTTTGCAGGGATGGCATCCAAGCCCAGTCTAAATTCGATCGGGCAGCAGCTCATTACTCCACATCACCATAACAGGGTCCAGCTACTATTTATTTGGGGACAAAGTCATCAACACAAGGATGGCTGTCCATAATTACTTAAGTAAAACCCCACAAATTGAACACGTTTATCGGTGACCTCAGTTCGCTCTCAAAAGGTTTCATTGTATGAACTTCAATTACATTCGGATATGCACAACCTGTGAGTAATATCGCAGTATTGAAGTGGGTCGGAACTACCATCATGGGAACTGTTCTCCGTCACCCAGACCTGGTGTATGTTATACTTTGTATCGAAACGATACGAATCAGACCCCAGCACCATTCCTGAGATTGAAAACTACCCTACGTTCTACTTGAGTAGAGTAATATCCCTTCTTCTACCATCTATCGCAGGATGTACATAGTCCAAGGTAAATACGACGTCGAATTGGGTATGCCTTCGTACAATTACATCATGAGGTTCCAGATAAATACTAAAACTACCTAGTACAAAAAAACCCCCCAAATCAACTTTTTTTTTTATGTCTGTAGTATGTTACACACACAAACGCAGCTCATCTCATACAGGTGATGAAAGAGCTTCGTTCGACTTGACACTAATACGTCCAGTGGGCGATGATGTGGTGGAAATTGGGACTGGATGATTATGATTCATACAACGATGTTGTTGTTGAGGGTGCTACCAAAACAAACAAAAAAGTTGGAAGCGTCAGCATCTTTACCATGACAGGTACAGATAAGAAACTTACGTAGAACTGGAGGGTGCCAGCGCCATTTTCTTGTAAAGTCAAGTTGTAATGCTCGAGGGATGATGAATAAGCTCTACGAATTCCGTCTCGAGAGTTGAGGCTAACAGAGCAGGTGAGAAAATGAGTATAATTAGATCCCCAAGTAGATTCGAGGAACTCACGTCGCAAGTAGAGAGTTGGCGTATACTAGAAAAACAAAAAGTGATCAACGTTTGGTTTGCCTTTCTTTGCCAAGGGGAAACAACTACTCACGTTGTCCGATCACGAAGTGAAGACCTAGGAAAATTAGGCTATTGTTCAAAAGAACCCACTAAGCGTTTACAACCTAATTAGCTCTAGCTACGAGAAAGACGCGGGAAAAGAAGATGAACGGACGCATAACATTGACACGACAGTCGCAGCACTATCATCTAATTGTTAAAACACTGGAATGGAGGAGTTTGACAGATGCCGAACCTTGTTAGTGAACCGATCTCGAAGGCGTAGAGGATGAGAGAGTCAATAACGTGTTGTAGCCTGTGGATATGGTACATAATGAATAAACCCATATGCATGTATATCCAACCATGGGAACCGGCAGCACTTACATTATAGTCTCTTTCCTGTTCTTTTCCAGCAAGAAAAATAGCGAGAAGGTGATCATGATGTCTACAGCGCAAGATAGTGATAGGCCCAATGTAAATAACCACTATTTCAGAGAAAGGAATGTTTAGTCATGGGTAGGGAATAAGGCATGTCGGGACTTACTAGAAATTTTTGTCGGAAAAGGGTATAACTATGAAGGTGAATCCTAGAGGCGATTCAAGATCAATTATCAACCCTTTGGTTGAAATGAATAAGATCCCTTACATTTCGATTCCTGAAACTGGAGCATGCGATTTAGTGTTGGTTATTTTAATCATTCTAATTTTGACAGTAGAGATTTACCAGTTGCTGCCGCTACATGGCTACTATTAGCATTGTTGGTTCGTACGTTGCAGTGGTTTTAAACGCTTACCAAGCCGTCCAAAGGCCAATGCAATCTGTATGAGACAATAGTTTAATACACGCGCCACTTATTAGCCGACTGAAGGACGTACGACTAGCATCGTTAGGTACTTATTCTTCCTGCTCACTACGACAGTTTAGTGGAAGGAAACGAGGATCCAATAAGCAACACGACTGACGGTGATAAATACGATGTGCGAATAGGCTGCCAGACATCACGCGTTAGTTTCGAATCACCTCGAGAGGAGACCATAGGCTTACCAATGTGCAAGGAATGTGAGAGTTGCCTGACGTCGACGAATGAAGTGAGCGAGGTAAGAAGTCCGAGAATTACGCGACTCACTGTCAGGACAACACTTATCTGCGCAGGGGACACCGGTCAACGTTACGAACAACTCGAAAAGGATCCAACTCACAGCAATGGTTCTGGAAGTTTATTCTGGGTTCAACGCTGGCTACTAATCGAGGGCAACGAAGTGGAGCTTACCCGGGAATGAAGTCGACATGACCAGACGTCCCGAAATTTGCTATGAAGTAGTCCCATATGCCTGCCCAAACTAGACCGATATGCGTCAGATCGAGCGTCCTGTACAGGGATAAACGTCATTTTAGGATTGGGAGGTCCAAAGCAAAGTCTCGAACCACACGAAAAGCACCTTAACAGATATTGATTTAAGACCCTCAGTGTACAGGAAGGTAGCCAACAAACGTACCAGACACTTCAATGGCTTCCTATCTGACGGAAAAAGCTTCGAATAAATGAAAGACTGTGCTGTGACGATGCCTGAAAGCCTAAGTGCGGGTTTAGTAGCGTTTCATAAGGAGAATAATGGGTGAGGTTAACCCTGATGCGCAGAGTGCACCTAGAATAAGTGCGCCATAGGTGTTTGCATGAGCATCGGCCTGCATGGATACCACAAAAAACGAGTCTCTGGGCGGGCGTTAGATGGGAAGCATAGTAGGGATCGACCTGTACAGGAGTTTATGTAAAGGCCTCTCCATTACTGTCAGTGCACATGATTACTGTACGGTCGATCGCCAATCAATATGGAACTGCCAAATATGGGTACCACAGCCTGGGAATAACATTGGATCTCGCCCTTTGAGCTCTAGTGCGTCTCATCACATTGAAACGCTGCGATCATGGGTCTCCGTATCAAATACTCTTCATGAGCGCAACATTGATGTCAGTGGCGATGATTCAATATTTAGTAGTAATTGGCGTCGGAGGCCTGAGCGCTGAGCTGCTATTATTTCCAGGTGCGAATTTCATTGGGAAAATAATAGCCCGACCCCGAGGGGCGAAGCCGGCTTGGAGAAAAAAAAAATCGGACAAATATAATCACCTCTGTAGATATATACTAAGGGATTGAGCTAAGAAAATGGCCCCACAATATTCTCGGGAGTCTGGACTGTGATCTTGGGATTGGCGACCTAGCTGTGGGACCAATTCGGATCTTCCTTGCCGAAAAAGAAATGCAACATAGAAAAACGGCGAGGCTTACTAATAATATTAATACCACGCTTACCCACAAGCCCTTCTCAGCAGCCCATGGTTTTATACGATCTTGCCAACATCATGCCAGCTATATAACATGCATGTTTTCAATGAATGGCCCATCTTTCAACTATGGCCAGAATTACATCAGTATCGTATGTATATTGGCAATAACTAACACCATTTGGTTTTAATCAATAAGCCCTGTTTGAAGCCTGTGGACTTTTGGAACGTTATCACCGCCATATCTATATTTTGAGTATTTGTTATTAACACTATACTTATCACAGGCTATCATAGGTCATGGGCGCCGGTTCCCCAGAATATACTGTATTAATCGTTCTGAGGAAATGTTGCCGTAATCTTAACAAGCAGTTAACAAGACGAGTATATCCCTGGTAGCCTTAGTAGAAATATCAATGAGATGTGACGAGCTCGGGGATTGCGATTGACATTGACACTGGACAGTAAGTTAGAGCCTAGTGCCACTGCCCGTGTATCCGATGTTGCAGTCACCAGTGTTTTTCATTAGATTCATTGGAAGATTTAGCGGGTATTACGAATATATTGTCTCAGCATGAATAGGAGTGGACGCCACAGGTGAACGTTAACCGTGATCTACCGTGATTGACCTTTATGAGCGCAACGATACTATATATTTTTTGAAAAGTTTGGTTTAGTCATAGTGCAAGGTACTATCTGATGACATCTATAAAAGGGATATATATATTATTTAATAGTCCTCGTGTCCATCCATTCTAGGGAATCGTGTGATGATTTTTGCCTGATGGGTTTTTTCAATTTTTGATAGGATGAGTTGAGTAAAAAGTTTTCAAGTTCGCAAAATATTCGCCGCTGAATATTGGATACCTGAGCTATGTCAGTCTTCTGATAGATCCAAAAGTCTGAAACTTGAGAAACAACACGCCTTTGCCAATGTTGAACTAGTTATTGATGCCAAGATTCACACGGGATCACCGGGCACGAGACTAATGTATTACGATCGTTCCGCCACGGAATGCCATCGCGAACACCCCGCTGTTGCCCCGCTGCGCAGCCTGTAAAAAACATAAAATTGATTACCCAGAAACAAGGAACAGGAAAAAGTCTCACCGTTATCAAACCCATCGGAGAGTGGGAACTTGAATGAAGATAAGATAAGTCGCTATTCAATCGAGGAATGAATGGAAAAAAAAATGTTTAACTTTCAGAAGACATGTCATTGTAAATCGATCGGGGCTAGTACATGACAATCAGGTTGTAGTTGCTGTATAGCGGATTGACACTGACCAATCGCATAAGGGGTTCTTGTGGCAGTGAACCTCATGTTGTTGCCTGGTCTTGTTAATTTCGATTAAATATTGGTAGGAAGTCACGTCAAATCAAGGCGCTCGAGGCTGTGGCACAAAAACGAAGCCAGAAAACATGAATATCACCGAGTACCCCGTCAATCCGGATGCTCTTGTAGATACGACACATACTTGGAGAACTTTACAGGATGTCATCGCAGCAGATTCTGTAACTGACAGGAGCGGAATGACGATCGCTGCGGTGCTACCCAAGGTTAAAAGCCGCCATTGACATTGGCTTTTTCCCAGATCAGACGGATAACTGGTGCCGATAAGTAGACATGGAGATTTTTAAATTGACACGCGTATGTGGGAATGGCGCGGTGCGCTCGAAGATTACAGTGACACTGATGGACTGGGCGAGAAAGCTATAGATAGGTAAAGAGCCAAGTCGTTTGTGGCTATGTAGATGTCTGCAGTTGCCGAGAGCAGATGATACGTATACCAATGATGTCAGACTGAAGGTTGTTCGTGGGACCGAGGCGGCATTGAATATTGAGTATTGAAACACTCAAGTTGAAACGCTTGAAGTTTCGGTACATAAAGAAGTGCTTGTTTCAGCGGAGGAACGGAAAATCATATTGGCTCTGTGATCCTCTGGTGTTGAGTTAGAGTTGGATTTGATTATATAATAATAATATATTGATGAAACTCCCACACTTTACAAACTAGGGGTCGACTTCGTCGACTGACACCTTGCTGAATTACTAAGCGACTTTCATATTCATATAACTTGCATTCATATTGATACATACAAAACAAAAAGATGTAGAACGCTGCGAAATTAATTAATGACCGTTTATTTTTTCTGTTTGTGTTTTTTTGTTGATGGAGAATTGGTGATGGAGGTTTCACCGTCAGTTGCGGTCACCTCGTCGTCTTCTTCTCTTGCTCTTTTCTTTCCATCTGCCTTTGAAAGTTCATGGGGTTTTTCAGATTCGACGGCAGGTACATTGGAATTGGTTGCGGCTGCTTTAAAGGTTGACATTAGTATACCACAGAAATGAAGGGAGTGGGATGTATTACCAGGGTGGAACGCATGAACGGCGTCAATTTCCGCCTTTTTTTTGGTAGGTGATTGGGGAAGGGACGTCGGTCCTTTTAGCATTCAACTTTTGTAAGCCGTCGGACGACGATCAGCTCCATGCTCCAGAATTTTGACTTGTGTAGCGAGTGCAGTGAAAGTGTTGGTACCGACGCTGTTCGTCTTCTTGTCCCTGATTGCATAGTGTTTTAATTTGAAGTGGACAAGTACTAATGAGTGTCGTAGCATGAGATCGAGATCGTTTGGTTTGATAAATTTTTGCGTGGTGTCGTATGCGGCCAATGGTGAGATGCGCCATCTAGGAATGATATCCTCAAATGCATCTTTATATTGCTCGGTCATTGGATAATCATTAGTCCAATCTTCATCGTCCATTGCTAGAACATAGTTTGATAGACGTATTGTAATTGATAATAGTTGTTGGAAAAACAAAAAACTTACGATCAAATTGTTTCGTCTATTCAATTTCTTTTGCTGTTAGCATGTTTATGAATTGGAAGAAAAATTTGGACTAACCCTTTTTTTGAACAAAGGCCAAGAGAACTTTAGCGCTTTGCTTTTGTTATCCCACACTACAAAATAGCTAGGGTTCGGACCATCTGTGATTGCTTTGCTTTGAAGACTTTCAATGTGTTTGATTCCGAGGTTGAAGTCATCATTGAGTTCTGGATAGGCGGTGGGGGAAATGATTTGGAATTGAGCCTTTGACGCTTCCAAGCTGGCGTGTTCAAACGTGGGATTAAAATTTCCATGCAGTTCTACGAACAGGCGAAGGGGAGAGACTGTGACCACGACCGTGCACGTCACTGGAAGAGAAGGGGTATCCTTCAAGTCACTTGGCGCGTTCATAAGTTCGTTCATATTTCCCGTCTTCAACCACGTCACGTTAGATATAAAATCCAAACAGGCGACATAAGTCGGGGTGTTTAGTAAAGACGTGCGTGTCCACGCAGCATTGAAGTCAGAATTGTTTGAAGGAGGGCAAGCGCTGCGTGAGAGTGTGTGGTGGGGGCGGGTTTAGTGTATTCCTTCTGAAAGAGCTATACAATGTGTCTACCTTTTGGTTCCCATTTTTATGTCGATGGTTACTGTTAACATGAGAAGATGGAAGGATTTGAGGGGTTATCCCGTGTTTCTGTCCGAGGGGTTTTCTTGTGGAGAAAATGTTAGGTTACGACATACACTATGTCTTACATTATATTCAACCGTTCATTTATGACAACATTTGTTCGGATCGTTCAATATGTGTATTGGAATGTGTGAGACGATTGTAAACGACTGACATCAATGTCGTCATCAATTTTTTGAAACCAGATCGCATCCGACTATTTGTTCGTGTAGAAGTTTGTTTGTTGAGAGCCAGCAGAGATTGATATCATTGTTTGCAATCATGAATACTGATGTCCTTCATGTAACTTTTCAGTTGTCGAAGAGGAGAATTCTGCCTATATGACTCCCTTTGGAATGTTAGCTTTCTTTGGGCTTTGTTGTCAATTCCTTTTCAATGGAACGATCTCTCAGTTGTCAACGGCGTGCAATTTGTGTAAGTTTCATTGATCGTGCGCTATTGGTGTCTGAGAAATCGGGATGTGTTTTACTTTTATCACATTCAAATGTTTGTCATGCAAATGAATGCGTTGTGAACTGTGTTTCAAAATGGAGGTCGTGAAGAGATCGTACTATGGATTCTTTTGAGAGTAGGTGTCGTTATCCTTTCCTTTCGTGATGACTACAAGGCTCGAAACTTTTATTTTTTCGTATCCAGATGTCACACTCACTCATGCGGGCTACGGTCGACATTTTCATCTTGGCCATGCGAATTCCATTTTTTCCACACCAAGACAACAGTTTCAGTCATTTATTGATATTGAGGGCACCCCTTATCGATTCATAGTAGTTGGACAGTTGTCGTCCTTTAAGGTGATTGAGGATTTGGTATGTCAATCAGGTTTTGTATTTGAAATCTCGAGTTGCAAATTAACTTCAATTTCTTTTTTAGTTTGGTCATTATTTATCGGTAAACCTGCGGGAAAGTGATTATCATGGACATTTTAGTTTTGGGGATACATTTTGTAAGCAAATGGATACTTTGCAAAAGATAGAGGACAAGGATAAGAAGATGGGTGGTATGAGCACACAGGTATCACCTCCATGTTTTCCTTTAAATGTTTCAACAAATTTGTTGATCTTGAATGTAGTATGCACATTGGCGTACTCCAAGCCATGAAATGATTTTGAATGTATCGAGTGAATATC
>MU130133.1:70688-139028 GCA_015039465.1 Phlegmacium glaucopus | reverse complement strand
TCTGCCTCGCCTCGCCTTGGCCTTCAACGTTTCTTGAATCTCCTTCTGGTTCTCACCCTTTGATTCAGCTATAAGCTTGACTCCTTTTGTATGTTCAAAGCTCATGAATTTATATTTTCCTTATCGTAGGCTTTATATTTTATATTTATATTTACGACGCAAGACGAGGGCCTTCCAGGACGTAAGAACCCCACTTATTAGGTATCGACCACACGACTGACTACCACCCTTTCACTACTGTTTCTTTATCAACAATACTGCTTCCACACCATTCCACAAACCCTATAGCAGCCTTCTCAGCCTCACTATGCCTCTTCAGAGCCTCAGCCTGCATCCTCCTCATCTCAGCCTCTGTTCCCTTTCATGACCTTGCCTCATGCCTGATGGCCTTTGTTGAGGCAGCCTCAGCCTGGCCTCATTGCACACTGCCTTACATTGTCACACCGTAGCGTGGTACCTCCAAAACTCTTCAGCCCTTGTAGTGTTAAACCTAAACAGTTGTGCTCGGAAAGTTGGAGAGATTACAGAAGGTGGCATGTGAGCGGTTGGACGTCAGATGAGTTATAAGGACAGGTATAAAGTAGACAGTAGGAGTAAACGACGGCGTCTTACTGTTGAAACAGTATAAGATTTTTTTAACTAGAAGGAAAATCAGGTACTGACAGCAGCGAAAGACCGGATAGTGTCATGTTACGTGGCAAACGCAAAGCGTGCCCACCTTTAACTACCTTTATAGGTTTCAGGTGCTGCAGGTAAGGAGGTTTTGTAAGGCTTACAAAAGGTTGAGGAAGGCGTCGAGAATGGGAACTATGCTAAAGGCTAGGAGATATAAAGTTAACGAAGCACGTGTAGCTATAGAGTAGGCAATAATTCTTAACTGCGGGTGGGTGTAAGAGAAAAGAAGTGGAGTTTTAGAGAGCTGAACTGCATAGGTGGGTTAACAGGAATGGTCCGAATAAATAACCCTACGGACGGGTACTTACCATACAAACCGGTGGTTAATACTGACGACGCTGAGGTCTGCATGGCGTAAAGCGCTCAAACAGTCGCCGCACATCTCGTAGTTTACAAAGACACTAGCGAGGATAATTGTAACTGAAAGGTCAGGGTGGCACTGGATTTTGCTCGTAAGCGTCAACACAACAGAGAAAGGGACCACTTGAGTATTCAGTACGCCTACTTGTGGAAGACTTTCTTAGAGTGGAAGATTGGCAAAGTTGTTAACTGAGAGTTAATATAGTACACGCGCAGAAACAAGGAGCAAGTTATGAAAGAAAAAGGTTGCTTGTAAACGTAGAGCGGGTCCTCCTAGTGTAAGGTAACCATACGGTAAGAGCAGCCGAACCTTTCGCAGATGGGAACCAAGTTAGTAACCAAGGTGAACTCCCTACTTTAAGCATAGGACGCTTATTGTGTCCAGGAGGTGGAAGTCGAAGGAAAAATCATCGGAAAAAGTTAACAAGGAGGGTTACAGCCTTCTACTGCTCTAGAAAGCTCAGACGATGGTGGCGCAAGCCGTCCATATGCCAGACACCAACTTATAGGCTTTTATAAGGTGTTGGGTAACGACACAGGTAACTTTGGACACGTATGTCGAAAAGAGAGTAACAGGGAGAGCTGAGTATACGTTTGAGATACAGAAGGAGACAGCAGAGTTATCGAAGGCTGCATATTGGTTTTGTCAGGCAACAGTTTAGAAGACATGAGCGGAGGACGAGTTTCAGTTGTCAGGATAGTCCGGGCAGCTGTGTACAGAGAACGAGCGCAAAGAAACGCGGTAGTATCGTAAGTATTATCATAACTTACAAAAGTTACTATAGCTCCCAAAAGAAGCAGCGAGGTAAATGGTTGTCGACTTTTGAAAGAAGTTTCGAGAAGGGTGGATAGAAGTCCAGACGCTCTAGCAAGGTTCCAAAGTTCTCGCGCTCGTACGAACGCGTTATATATAGGGATAGCGTTCGGAATAGCAAGGAGTCGTAGGTTGTGGGATGTTTGACCCCATCACAAAGTACGGGAAGGCAAGATTTGTGTGCCGTCGCCGGAAAGAATAATATAGGAAGAGCCATAGGGTGGGCAGCTAATCCTGCGGAAGGTTCAGCACGGTTTAGTAGTAGATGGGTTTGGGAAGGTAACAAAAGAGGTGCTAGTAGAAGAAAACCCCGGAAACGCAGCATGCAAAGCTCTTCTTTCCACTCCTCTAAGTATACTCGTTAAAGGACTGGAGCTATGTACATAAGTAATTCAACTAGAAAATTTCACTAGCGAGGGCGTAGGTAGAGTTAGCGTACTAAAGTTGTAGCCGGGTAGGGAACCTTACAAAGCAGCGTAGACGTCTAATTTTCAGAAAAAAAAAATACTCCGAAATCTAGGACACGAAGGTTCTGGGTAGCACAGCACATAAGCTGAGGCTAAGTCCTATCCTTTCCGTGACTCCGTTCCGTGACTCCGTTCCGTGACTCCGTCTGTGACTCCGTCCGAAACTCCGGAACAGAGTTCTCGAACTTAACACACACTCATTACACCAAGAAACACAGTGAAGGACTTGTGGAATGCAACAGCGTTGGAAAGGCACTGTAAGGCATCAGGACAGAGAAAATATATTGTTATTGTGGAAGACACATTGGTGGAATCGGGCGAAAAGCCAACGCAAAAAACACGATTGGCAGTCGCGAACTTGAAGGATGACGTGACGAAAATTTTGAAAAGGCGGTAGAGTTGGTGGTGGGCATGAAAGCGATGGTGGTATTGAATATTGCAACAGATGTGGAACTGGCGAATGGAACACGAGGAACTATCGAGGGTATTGTATTGGATTCGAGGGAGCGGAACCTAGGCCCTGATGAAGATGGAAATATTCGACTTATGTTTCCACCTTCAGTGATATTTTTCAAGCCTGAAACACAGCCGAAGATCACGTTCGATGGGCTTGAGGAAGGAATAATCCCAATTTCGCCCTCATTGCTCAAGTTTAGTGTCAAAGTTGATGGAGAGCGATTAAAACTGGAGAGAAGGCAAATCGCCATCGTTCCCGGCTATGCATTTACAGATTATAAGGCACAAGGTCAAACATTGGAATGTGTAATCATCGACATCGCAAAGCCTCCGTCTGGAACGCTATCGCCATTTAATGTGTACGTCGCACTCTCACGCAGTAGGGGTCGAAAAACAATTCGAATTTTGAGAGATTTCGATCCTGAATTGTTTATGCACCATCCTTCGGAGGATCTGAGACGAGACATGACGAGACTGGAAGAGCTGGATAGTAAGACGAAGGTTGAACATGAGCGACAGCAGAGGTAACACTCACTGTGATTCAGAACGAGTTGAGAATACAGTGCACGAACGGAGTTGTAAACAGGAACTGAATGGGCTGGGGAAAATTGTATTTTATTTCATCCAATGTAAGATATGTGGTAGGACATCAGGACGCGATCTGCAACCCCAAAAGGAGTACGATAAAAACTGCAGAGAAGTTGAGGCGAAAAAGTGTGAAAAAGTGGGGTGACGGTCAGCACAACATCATGTCATCAGGAGGGAAGGATGTAAGTGGGTGACACATCGGAGAAGTGAGAAGTGGCAAGCAGTACGGAGGACACGAAAGGTAGGTTGTTGCCGCTAACTGGGATGAGAAAATGATACGCCACAAGCAAATACAAGTAAATGTTACAACATTACAAAGATTGAGCCATGGACGACACCGTATCCTATTTATTTGTATTTGTTAAATGTTGAATTTAGACCCCGGAGAAACCTTGCTTTACAGCAAGGTAACAAGTGCTTCATAGAATCCTCTAAATAACATATCCATCCTCAACATTCAGGTTGAAGTTAGAACTTTATCAGAGACTCTAACTTATAAAAGGTTATTAGTCTCGTGAAAGATTTGAGTTCGCAAATTCTTCGCTGCTGAATATTGGTTTTAAATTAATAAAAGAGTTAGCCCCTCGTAGCTTGGAACCTGAGCTATGTATCCTGAATTCTGACTGATCTAAAGGTCGATGGTGCGCTCATAAACTGATAAAGTACAAGTAATTCGTACATACTTACTTGTGTTGTAGTAGACTTCGGTGACACGTCGCGTCGTCAAGTTCCCACGGCTCTAATACTTGTTTCCCCCATCGCTGGTCGTCGGCTTCATCATACATAATGTCTTCGTCGGACTCATCCTGTTACACCATTGTATTCGAGTCCAGCGCAGAACATCCCTCTGTCACCGAACTTCGTTCAGGTCTCGAAAAGGGTTCTGATGAAGTCAAAATAGACACGTTGCGGAAGATAATAGTGTCGACAATCAATGGAAACCCACAAGTTCAGTCATATTCTATGCTTTATTATCCAATGTGTTGCTCACGATATGCATAGCCAACACTGATGATGCCGATCATCCAATTCGTTATGCCTTCCCGGAACAAGCAATTAAAGAAGCTTCTCCACTTTTATTGGGAGGTCTGCCCGAAATATGACGAAAACGGGAAGCTGAAGCAGGAGATGATTCTCGTTGTGTATGTTTTCACCCTTTGAAGGAGGTGTTGTTCTGACAAAGTTTTTGTAATCAAGCAATGCGATTCGAAATGACCTGGTTCGTCCATTCTATGGGTTTTCTGCTTGTTATACTTTAACACTATCTTCAGCAACACCCCAATGAGTATATCCGTGGTGCAAGCTTGCGTTTCTTACAAAAAATTGCAAAAGATGCAGAACTTTTAGAACCCTTGATACCTACCTGTCGGTCATGCCTTGAACATCGGCATTCCTACGTTCGCAAAAATGCCGTCTTCGCCCTATACTCCATCTATCGTGAATTCGAAAACCTCATTCCTGATGCACCCGAGCTCATCCACACTTTCCTCATTGCTGAGAGCGATTCTGCATGTAAACGCAACGCTTTCGTCTTCCTTGCTCATTGCTCCATGCCTAAAGCGGTGGAGTATATCTTGAGCATCTATGATTCGATAGGGAGCCTCGATGAAGCTTTACAAATGAGCATCATCGAAATTATCCGACTTGATTGCAAGAGTGATTCAACCCATCGTGTTCGTAGATTTTCTGTTATTTTAAATGATTATTAGACTCATCTGGATTCCTAGTCAAGATATATTCGTTGCATCTTTGAACTCCTGAATGCTTCCTCACACGCTGTAAAGTACGAAGCTGCCACCACCCTCACCACTCTAACCCAAAACTCTGCAGCAGTAAAAGGTACGTGCAAGGTGTTCTTCTGCCACTTTCTCTTCGTTTTTGACCGTTTATCTAGCGGCTGCTTCTTCCTTTGTCAGCCTTGTAATCAAGGAATCTGACAACAACGTGAAGCTTATCGTTCTGGATCGCCTGGACACCCTACGGGCGAAACATGGCCATGTCCTCGACGGGTTGATCATGGACGTTCTTCAGGTCTTATCCAGGTCTTGATCCATCTTCATTCTCTTATTTCGATTGTTCCTGACCAGCAATACAGCGCCGACATGGAAGTGCGCAGAAAGGCGATCAGCATCGTTCTGAGCATGACATCAAGCAGAAACGTAGAAGAAGTGGTCATCTTCCTAAAGAAACAACTTCAAAAGACCCAAGAGGCAGATTTCGAAAAAGTTGGAACTTTTTTCTACTTGATTAGGTAGTTGTGTTGCGATGCTTAAGGATTCCCGTTTCTTTTCTTAGGCTCCTGAATATCGCCAATTGCTCATCCAATCTATCCACGTCACTGCTATCAAATTCTCAGAAATCGCCGCAAG
This sequence comes from Phlegmacium glaucopus, assembly GCA_015039465.1. Taxonomy (NCBI): domain Eukaryota; kingdom Fungi; phylum Basidiomycota; class Agaricomycetes; order Agaricales; family Cortinariaceae; genus Phlegmacium; species Phlegmacium glaucopus. The sequence continues at coordinate 133,299 of MU130133.1, read as the reverse complement.
CGTTGTGCATGCCCTGATGGAATTCCTGGGAGACTCTAATAACCCTTCTGCCCTAGACGTTGTGTCTTTTGTTCGGTAATAATACCTTGATTTTGCCCCCCCCCTTAACCTCCCTCGCTCATTCATTCATGTCTATCTAGCGAGGTCGTCGAGAAGTTCCCTCATCTTCGAGCAACCATATGCGAGAAACTTATCGCCACCCTTTCCGAAATCAGATCTGGCAAAGTTTTCAGAGGGATTCTTTGGATCTTGGGCGAGTACGTCGAATCTGTGCCCGACATACAGAGTACTATGAGAGAAGTGAGGAAGGTTCTTGGCGAGATCCCGATTCTAGCATCAGAGCAGCGCCTCTTGGATGCTGCGGGTGGCGATGGAGAGGAAGAGGAGAAGGAGAAGGAGAAAGAGGAGAAACCAAAGACTGAGGGTGGTGGAAGACCAAAGGTGTTAGCTGACGGAACGTATGCGACGGAGACTGCATATACGAGTGCTAGCGTTGCCAGACTGGAGGCTGTGAAGTCTGCTGCGAAGCCACCTCTGAGAAGTGAGTCCTCCCGGGACTGATATTCTTATTGATGTTGATGTTGATTTGCTGCTACCTTCGCCTAGCCTTGATCCTAGGGGGTGATTTCTTCACGGGCTCAGTCCTGTCTACGGCTTTGACCAAGCTAGTCCTTCGTTTCAACGAGAAGACCAATGATGAAGTAGCATCAAACATTTTACGAGCAGAGGTCCGTTCTTCTTCCCTTTTTCGTTTCTCTTATTCCTGAGATTCTAACCCACCTTTTCCCTCGAACAGTCAATGCTCATTATGACCTCCATCATTCGAGTTGGTCAATCCAAGTTTGTCACGGTACAGATTGACGAGGATTCCAATGAACGTATCATGAACTGCATCCAAACTCTGAGCGAACTGGAAACACAATCTGCTGTTCATGAAGTGTTTTTGGAAGATACGAAAAGTGCTTTCTCGAAGATGTTGGGTGCTCAAGAGGTTTGTCCTTTTTTTTCTCTTTTTCCCTTTTTTCCTTTTGGCATCTTAACCTGATCTATTTTTCGAAAAGAAACGAGCTGCAGAGAAGAAAGAAGCTGAGACGACGAAGACTGTTGCCGTTCAGGTTGATGATTTGCTCTCCTTCCGACAATTCTCCAAGAAGACTGCAGATGAGGCCATAGATGTCAGTGTTGATGATCCCTGTTAAAAAATTTCCAAGACTTAATAAGTTCTTTTGTAGTATGATGAAGACGTCGGTCGAGCTACAGGTTCTGGTGAAGCCCAGGAAGATTTCATGTCAAACCTTAGCCGTATCTCGCAATTAACTGGTCAGTCATGTTTTTAGATGTTTTTGAATGCCTTTTGCTAACTTTATATGTTTGTATAGGCTTCTCTGACCCAATTTATGCCGAGGCCTACGTCAAAATGCACGGTTTCGATATTCTCCTTGACGTCCTCCTCGTCAATCAAACAGCCAATACCCTTCAAAACCTCTGCTTGGATTTCGCTACTCTGGGCGATCTGAAAATCGTTGAACGACCAGCTGTTCATACGCTTGCACCACATGGTTTCCAGAGTATTAAAGCCACTATCAAGGTGTCGTCGACAGAAACTGGTGTTATCTTTGGAAGTATATTGTGGGAAGGTCCTAATATGTCAGAGGCTTGTGTTATCCTGAACGATATTCATATCGATATTATGGATTATATCAAGCCTGCTTATTGTAATGAAGCTCAGGTATTTGGTCTTTCCCTTCTAGATTCGGCGCCAACAAAAACAGTGTTAACTGATAAACAATTTGATAGTTCCGGAGCATGTGGACTGAATTTGAATGGGAGAATAGGGTTAATGTGAATAATTCCATGTCGTCAGTTTCTCTAATCCCCTGTGCTGGTTGTCCATTTACACATCCTCACGTTAACTTTTTCAGGGATCCTCGAGATTATTTGAAACATGTTATGAAAGCTACCAATATGTCTTGTCTGACTCCAGAAGGTGCGACATCAGGAGAATGTGATTTCCTTTCAGCAAACATGTATGCTCGAAGTCTTTTCGGTAAGGCACCCTTTTTTTGATTTCTGTTGTGCTCTCGAGGTGTTTCTTTATTCACTCATATTTTCTTTTTCTTTTTCAGGCGAAGATGCTCTGGCCAATCTGAGTATTGAGAGGACGGAGGCTGGGACGATTACGGGCCATGTGAGGATTCGTAGTAAAACACAAGGCATTGCCCTTTCGCTGGGCGATAGGATTACGATGGGTATGTGTCTTCAAGCAGGGTTCCAGATTCTAGACTGATTATCTAATATCTTTATCTTTCTCCAGCTCAAAAAGAAGATAAACCTCTGTCTATTTAATAATACCTTTTGGGATGTTAAAGATTCTTCTTTGTCATTGGTGATAATCATGTGGATCTTATGTTTTTTTATATTTCGTGTAACCCTCATGATAGTTATTTCCTGAGCAGTTAGTTTTAGATCCACCACAACGCCAAACTTTTTTTCGTATATAACATTCTCGCCATGATGCATGTTTATGAACAAGGAGTTGAACAACAATGAGACACAATGACGATATCCCAGGAACCTTTTATTGTAATCGTTTTAATTACCACGAAAGGTACTCCGGCAATTAAGTTCACGGTCATTGAGTCAATATCGCTGCTGATATCCGTAAGGAGATTATCTTTTGTGTTACACCTCAGGGATGAGAATCGCAATTATATACGTAATGACCAACAGAAGTAGTACGTGAGTAACAAAGCAAAGGAAGAAACAAAATACTAAAATAATAAATGCAGGGATGTGAGTTGCCGAACTTTTGGCTCATGGTGAAAAAGATCGATTAAAAATTCCATTTGTGTCCATTTGCAATATGCTCTTTTTTTAATTGTTTCCCTTCAGAGGAACGCTTTCAGAAACCCATTTCAAATTGATCAGGGAGGAGGGGTATGCCTCGTTGTCCCAGGCCAGCTCGTTGTCGCCTGCCCTCCCTTTTTCCGCATTGTTATCTTCCCCTACGACAGCCTTTGCAGCTATCCCCCATTCGCAGAAGAAATACCCCCCGACTTTCTGACTGTATAATCGACCACAAGAACCCTCATCACCGCAAAAAAGAACACACAAAACATGTCGGTTCGGTAAGTTTTTTCGTAAAATCAAATGAGGACTTCTCACCCCAATATTTTTTTTGCTCTCTGAAGGTTATTTGATAATAATGGTAGTCGGGACATAGTTGCTATTGAAGCTATTGAACAACGGGAGAATGGAAAGGCAAGTCCTACTACTATCCACCACCCCTGTTCCAACTTTTTTTAAAATCTCCGGTAAATAAACCAACAAAAAAAAACACCAACAGCGTCCAGATCCAGAGAAACCATCCAGCCTAAGCAAGTTGGCGAAAATAGCAATTGCTATCACCATCTTCAGCGCTGCGAGTTATGGGGAGGGGTGGGTGAATTATATCGCATTGGCAGCTTTGTTTCTGGTTTATCTGGTTGCAATCGGGTAGTAGTTGTCGGCCGTGGCTAGAAAACTTGGGACTTTCGGCATGTATTTTAGAAGACAAAGATGTAGAGCAGGAGGTAGCGGCAAGCACTTAGATATTATTATGCGCACGTTGGAAGCACACGAGAGTCTGCCCATGATGGAGGATTTGTACAAAACTAGAAGAAGGAAGACATCTCAGCATTAGAGAACGTAAATGCTTAATGTATTAGAATCGCAAAAAAAAAAAAAGAACATAGCATTGATAACAAACACAACAAGTTCTTGAAGTTATATTCGGGGGTACAAGGAGTGTTGTTATTACAGGGTATATCGCTCCCAAAACCAAAAAAAAAACTCTTTCTTCATCCTGTCGGAATACCAAGAGTGGCTCTCTAAACAACCACAGAAAACGGTTCACTAAGAGATGAAACCAAGGGATATGTATAAAGAAAACTTACTATTTGTATATAAGTAGAACGTTCTGTCGGTGGAAGCATATTGATTTGTTCAGGTGTCATGGCCAACACACGCATGATGAGTGCCTTAACAAATAGATTATTCAGTCAGTGACACACGACCTGTTCATAGGGAGTATATAAACGCACCTTTTGTTCATCAGGTATACTCGCAAGCGCATCTGTCAAATTAGGTGAAGGAGCTGGCGGCATCGGAGGTGTTGGCTGATGCGGTACAGCTTGACCGCCATACGTTGTTGGATATGCAGGATACGCAGATGGTTGTTGTTGTTGTTGTTGTTGGTATTGACCCGAATATCCTTGTTGTCCATACCCATGATTATCCATATTAGGCGGTGTAGACGTATACGAATGTGAAGAGCCTTGACCATTCGCTGCAGCATGAGGAGGATATGAACCGAACGGAGGTGTGTGGGGAACAGAAGGAGGTGTAGTAGTACGATATTGTGCTTGCAAGTGAGGTGGAATAGCTGACAAGGGTGTAGAATTCATAGTAGCAGTCTGCGGCGTTGGAGTTGAAGTTGCTAAAGAAGAAGAAGATTCAGGTGTATTCGCGGCACCAAATTCAGCTAGTGTTCTCTAAAATTCCAAAAACTCAGACTTGAGATTTTTTTCGAGGTTTAGATATAAAACGTACTTGGAAAACCTCAATATTAATAGCGTTCATAGATACCATAAGCGTGATCAAAGCATATGCAATGGCAGGTTGATTGTTAAGAATGCCACGAGCAGCAGCTGGAGTGGTTTTCTAGTATCAATTTAGCTGGTCCATAACTGATAATACAGTAGAGTGTTTGATTGAAAAAAAACCTCACTTTTAGAGTCAAAAGCAATTCCAAAAGTTGTTCAGTTGCTAGATTCACATTGGACATGGTGGTGATGAGCAAAGAATTTTTTAGGGTTAGGGCTTATTTTAAGTTATACTTTTTACATAGGATGTGTGTTTTTTATATAGCTAGACGAAGAGCAATAGATACAAGGTACATACAACAAAGCTAATTTTTTGATGTGGATTAAACGCCGCAATTGAATCCGAAAGCCATTTTTCCAAGTGGGCGGGCGGGTAGCGAGTTGCGACTTGGGGAGGAGGAAGGTAGACGACGGCATAAGGAGAGGAGGGTAGGCCACACACACAAGGACGGCGGTAGTGGGACCTGCGTCTGGCGCAGGAAGGGGCGGCGATTCGCTTGGTATGAAAAGCAACCTGAAAAAATGAACAAAGAAAAAAAATGGTCGTGAAATCAAACATGAGGTGTCAAAAAAAAACATAAGCAGAAACAACGAAGATAGCAATTCAGACAGAGAGAAAGCAGACAAGAATGCAGAGAAAGGGGTTCACACTATACCATCATTCAAACCCCAACCTTCCACAACCATAGAAAATCTTGAAAAGAGGGGCAAATAGTCCGTCCGTCGGATGGGCCAGCCAAGCCAAACCCGCCATTATCCAAGAATCCACAACTACAAGATCACCGATCCTAACCCACATCCAACCCCAGCTAAAGCTACTCACTCCCACCCGCCAATTCCAAGATCAGCCTACACGCCACGTCCATGAACACAAAAGGCGAAACAACTTCATCCTCCTTAATCAGTCCAGATCCATCCTTCTCCTTCAGCGACCTCCCAGATTCGCTACTCGATTCAGCCGAAAACAGAGGATCATACACAGCCATATCGAATTTCCCTGCACCAGGTTCAGTGCTAGCCCTGTATGATTTCTTATGGTGGAAATCCACGAGGTAGTTGATGGAGTCGACCATATATAGTTGGAGATTCATCAAAACCTAGAAATTCGCAAGCATCGACGAGAAGGAGTGATAACAAGAAAAAAAGAAAAAAAAGATAGGAGTCAGTTTAATGGAACAAGAGAGAAAGAGAGACAAAAAAAGGAATGGATACAAACCACGACATCTTGCACCCTCGCCCTCGTCTCCACAAAATAGATGCTTGAAGCAGCTTTAAGATCGACACCACCTCCCCCATCCAATTCTCTAGCCCTCTCCATACCCATACTACCTCTGCCGGTTCTAGCCTTTAAACCACCAAGCCCACCCAAATTCTTCTTCTCCTTCCATTCCATGCCCAAAGTCTTCAGCGTCCTATAAATCTCTAACATAACCTCCATAGGCGGACTTCTACTCCGAATTCCAAAGTGCCATTTCGTCTTGTGATGCTTCTTTTCTTTAGCACCAGACCGTTTGGCAGAAGCATAAGATGTGAGATGGTGCTGTTCTGGGAGCTGCTCGGGCAGAGAGGAGTTGAGAACGGCAAAGTTGGCGCCGGCTTCAGGAGATGGGGAATTGAAGTCAAGTTCGTCATATTCTCCTTCCTCGTCGTCATCGTATTCAGCGTTGAATTCAACTTCAAAAGGATTCTCTTCCAAGTTCGTGACCGCTGGAGAGATCACTGACGGTGAAAGGGTGTTCAATGGCTAAGAATTTGTCCATTTAGCTGCGTTGGGTTCGGAAAAGAGACATGAACGTACATCCATCGCTGCCAGCTGCGCGTCACGTTCTGCTTCAGCAAATTCGGCCACTATAAAAATGTCATAAATTCGGAGATCCGGTCCCAAGCAGACAATGCTCTTACAATCTTTGCCAAGTCGTCTCTTGTCTCGTAAAAGAAGATACGCCACCTTTACTGCATTTCCCTGCACGCCGTCATCTCTTCGCAGACAGTCCCAGATATCATCTTTGTCAACGTCAAGCATGGCATTTGCTAGATCATCAACCACGTCTTCTTCGATACGTCCGAGACCTTCGATGATTTCAAAGTCTAGAATTTTGGGGGCGGTGACAAGGGAGCTGAGAGTACCAAGAACTGGTCCGGGCGGTGGCGGCAGAGGAGTTAGATAGCGTGAAAGATCGGTTGTAAAGAAAGGGTGTTGAGTGATATCTGGAATAGTGATACGTTTGACTGGATCAACGACGAGCATGGAAGTTATAAGGGATCGAGCATCCGGTGAAAGGTGGTTGGGTATGTAGAAGTTACCCTCTGTAATTCAAAACGAATGAGGTCAAACCAAAAAAGATAGACAAAGCGAAAATGCTCACGGCTGATTTTGGAGAACAATGCTTGAACGTCGTCATCTTCAAAAGGTAGCCTTCCGCACAGCATAACATATAGAATAACACCTGAACTCCAAACATCGATTTCCGGCCCTGCATAAACTCCACCTCTGATGACTTCCGGGGCAGCATAATTCGGACTACCACAGCTGGTAGTTAGGAAATCTCCATCACTGATTTCGTTTGACAAACCAAAGTCAGCGATCTTGACATTGAGGTCGTCGTCTAGAAGGACGTTCTCTGGTTTCAAGTCCCGATGTACGATCTTGAGTCTATGGGAGTATTCGATACCAGAGATTATTTGTTGGAAGAACTTGCGAGCGCGTGCTTCTGGCATGCGTCCATTGGCAACGATGTAGTTGAAGAGTTCGCCTCCTGCGTATTCAAGTACGAATATGATATCTGTAGGAGTTGAGATCACTTCATATCTGATCAAATCGTCAGCCTTGAATAACCGATCAAAAGGATTTTGGGACTGAACAATTTAATAATATGAGGGTGTCGAAGAGTCCGCATGTACTCAAACTCTCGTCGAACACGAGTTTTAGTCTTTTCACGAAGGATAACGGCTTTTGATATGTATTTCATAGCAACCCTATGACCCGTAATCGTGTGCTTTGCCACTTGCAAATTGTCAGTGTTATTTTTGCGACAGAAAGGGGGACAGTCGGGCATACTTTTGACTTTACCAAAAGTTCCCTCTGCAATGTCACGTATTACAGTATATTCCCCGAGTTTCGAGGGGGGCAGCTTAGCCTGAGAATCGGCCATGTCGCAGGGATGCTGGTTGCGGGTATAGAGGAAGGTATTTATGCCTGTTTGTTCAAGCAATGTCTAACCCTTCTCAAATTGGGTTGGAGCCTTTCTTGGAGCAACGGGCCCCAGTGGAGTTGGAAGATAGGCTAAGATAGGGAGCGCTCAGATAATACTAACGGTTTTTGGAATGTCATAGCCTATCGTTTAAATGCCTAAGATCAAGTCAAAAAAATAATTAAACAGCACATCAGCACATCGGTATGCTACTTCATAACCAATCACTGCAAGTCACCAATTAAAATTTGATCCCAGACTAAGTTCCGAAGGGTATGGAGGTAACGGTTGTCGGTCCGTAAAGGCTTTATTTACCTCCCTGTGAAAATTATTATACACGTCACCAATATATATATACGTAGACCTGTGCTGCAAAATATGTACATCCGAACCAACATGGCAAGGGCAAGATTTTAGCCGTCTTAAAATGTTACTTATGATAGACGAAGATTGGAGCCTAACCATGATGCAATCAATCGCTTTAATAAACGGTTAACAATAAAACTGAAACAGATAGAAAGAAAAGATTTAACCAGTATTCAACCTGACTTGAACTCGGCGAAAGGAACGCTTGATGGAGTAAGATTTCGAGACGCGTATAGTCTAGTTCAATTCGACAACTGTTGGCAGGGTGGGTTCCTTCGGTGTTAAAGGAGCCGATTCTAGATCACATGTACTAAACACGTGAGCTGATTCCAGGATCAACGATAATGTATTTCAAGTCCAATCCTCATGAATACCTCAACCTCTGCTCCATTTTCATGGCTCAGCTCCGAAGGAAAATTGATGATGCACGAGATTATCCAAAAAGGGATCCCCCCCGTTCACTATGCAAACGAAGCAGTCTTAGAGCTGCCTCGCGCTGATAAGATAAGATTGGATTCGCCATACCACGTGATGTTTGATTTTTTGACCGAGAACGCCGAATCAAAGGGCCGTCAAATTGGGACAGACCTTATATATAGTGATCAATTGTCATCACATTATCACTAGGGGTCAACTTCGTTGACTGACACCTTGCTGAATTACTAAGCGCACCTCAATCACACGATATTCGAGGCTTATAAACCTTGCATAGGGGGGGGTGTTTGCTAGGCTAACAAGCCTCAATTATTAATAACCCTACTACTGGGGGTATTGTCAACATTTAATATGTTTCAGGAAATGCTTAGGCCATCAAAATGTGATGTGTTGTCATCACTTGTCAGCTTGGAGATCATCCCATCCCTCCCTCGCGCCCATCACCATCAAGGTACCGCCCATCGTCTCTCTGACAGGCAGCGCTAGTGTCTGCACGCCTTTCCTCCTCCCTCCTCCCGCCTTCCTCCCGCCTTCTCTCGGCTATAATTTGGCAACCGGTTATTCAGCTGACTTCAGCTGAATTCGAATGTCAACCAAATACTAACACGTCTTCTCATCATCACTACTTGTGTCCTCCTTCCTTCCCTCCCCACTTCCCTCCTTCCCTCCCTCCTCGCTTCCCTCCTTCCCTCCCTCCCTCCTCGCTTCCCTCCTTCCCTCCCTCCCTCCTCACTTCCCTCCTTCCCTCCCTCCCTCCCTCCTTCCTTCCCTCCTTCCCTTCCTCTATTCTAGCTATGGGCGGTTGTTTGAAAACTGTGATTCATTATACGAAACGCAATCCTGGTGACTGCGGCATGCTGTTATGGTGTTTCTGCCTCCTTGCACACATGCCTTATGAGTTTATATAAACTCCTTCAAAAGGTGAGTCTCAGTCATTTTTGTTCACAACCTCTACGTGCTAACTACCATGACTCGCCAGGGGCAGACTTCAGTCACCCGAGGCAAATCTACCGCATCCAAAGCCGTTCATGTCACCAGCCTCTCCTCCTCTCGTCGTCCAGGAGCTGGCCTGGTGAGGCACACATTGACGCCCAGCGCCATTGCTGCTAGTCGCCGTCATGCTGCTGCCAAGTTTGCAGCTGAGAAATCAGGTACATCGTTGTACTTTTTTCTCTTACCATTCTCACTGTCATCAGTGCTTCGCCCCTCACTACAGGCACATTTGATGGATTTCGGCGAAGGTCCTCAGGTGCAACCCACTACAAGTGATGACTTGATTATGGATGATGGAGCTGACTCTGAAGGCGTGCCTTCATTGGCTCCCTTTGATGAGGCTGATGGTGATGAAGGGTATGTAGAGGCAGTTCGGCAGGCAGTAATGGAACACCAGTACGTTACAATCACATGGATCCTTTTCGCACAACTAACCTACAAAGTAAGGGGATTCCAGAAGCACAAGGACAGTCGCACACATCGTGACCGTCTCACCCAGCTCCATGCCAACTGGGCTCCGCTCATGATGGAGCTGGCAGATGCGTATCAGGTCTGGAAGACTCAGGGGTCGGCAGATCCTTTGGACGCCGTTCCATCAGCTGTCTCAGACCCTGACATGTCTGCCTCACCTCTGTCAACACCCTCACCTTCTGGTGCCTCCTCCACTCCCGGTCAGACTGGCTCTCCCTCTTCCTTTGACTTCAGTATAGATATCATAGATCTTTACACATTACAACGTACCTATACAATTCATAGGACGGCGCAAATGAAAACTGCTGTTGCTCTTATGACACAGGGCTTCCTGTCAAATGTTCCTTTACTTCCATCAGTCACGCTATCCCTGGAGACCCTGGAGTTATACCGGAGACTTTGGTTACGGAAGCCCTCGTTTAGCGTCGAGGCCTTTGCTAAAGTTGTTTGTGACTTGTATATGGTATGGTATGGACCCTTGATGTCATCAACCCTTACTGATGAATGTTCCAGATCCCGTACAGAAGACGTTACAGCCGCATTATTGGTGACGCCTTTGAGATCTACCTCAGGGTCATGCACATCGTCACAATGCGTGTGCGTGCTGCTCTGGGGCAAGATTCTCCCAACTGGAGGGTGTTGAATGCCTGTCCACCCTGCACATACGAGGTACAACCATCTTATTATGTTTTCAATTACCTCCTGACTGATGAGGTCAGCTTACTGGGGAGCCAGAACTCAAGTACCACCGTATGTTTTGCATGGATGGAAATGACTCCTTGAAGAGAGTTCGGACACTCGGGAAACATCAAACGGCTGATCTCAGGGTCTTTTCGGAAAGTGACTACTACATTCCAACAGAAGAAGTTGATAAGTACGCAAGCGAGGTTCGGGCACGTGTGAGCGCCAAGGCTAATCTGGTCTCCTCTAACGATCTGGATGATGAATGGGAGGATGTGCCCATCGGTGGCATTGACGACACCCCTGCCAATGACATTGAGAACTCTACGGGTGATCCGACTGATGGCGCTGAAAACACTGTGATTGATGGATGTGTCCACAACTGGAAGGCTGCCCAGACCGATTCAAAGAAAAAGAGCTGGGAAATGTTTGAGGAGAACGGTATCTTTGCATCTGCATGTTGTCATGGCCTTCTCTTGTGGATCGTTGACATGGTGCGGAGTGGAGAGCTGTAATTTGTCGATCTCATCACATTTTCATGTTCTAATTTTTTTTATCAGGGCAAAATATCCATTGGCTATTATTAAACAGGCGCTGACAATTCTCGGTGTCAAACTTCTTGCTGGCTATGACATCGGCTGCGCTTTTGAGAAGACAATTAGAACCAGCAGTCTGGGACCATTATTTTCAGCCTCCAACTCCCGCTGTGTCGTCAACGCATACCACGGCTACAGTCACAACTATGCCTGCCAGTGCAAAAATCACCCAAGCGTTATTGAAGGAATGGGCCTTGAAGATCTTGAAACAATGGAACGGATTTTCAGCGCTTCAAATGAGGTTGCAGGTGTCACACGATATGCCACTGCATTTCGCCGGCGTCTCTTCATCGATATGCATTTTCAACAATGGGATGAGGAGAAGTATCGCAATCTGGCTACTATGATTCTTAACAACTACCAGCAAGCCCTCAAAATTATCAACGAAGATCAAGCAATCTTGGAGGAGACCCTGAATACCAGGAACATCTCTGCCGAGGATCTTGACAGGTGGCAAGCTGAGCAAACTGCTTACTTTGACACCCTGGGAGAGGAACCAGCCGAAGACGTTCATCGGATCACGTATGTGGATCTGTTGCAACAGCTTCGAGCCGCACAGTGAGTCAGACCCTGGATTTTCAACATCCTCTCACAGCCATGTGCTTAGATCTCTACTGGACGCATCATCTAATCGGTTCCTCAGCGCTGCCTCCACTGACTACCACTTTGATATCCAAACACCCACCTCTGTCGCTGCCCCTTCACTCGAATCCTATCGTGCTGACCAATCACGTACCCAGAAACTCGAAACTCAACGACGCTATGCATCGGAAAAGGTAGATCAGCTGCTTCGGGAGGTCAACGCGATGGAGGTCAAGTTGAACATTGCCACACGCTGGGGCATCACATCACCGGAATACCTTTCAACCCTCAAGTATGTTCAGGAGCGCAAGTATCAGCGGGCTCTCGATCGGCTCCAGCGCTTGGTTATCCAACATTTGTTCAAGCTGCATAAGCTCAACTTGTCTGGTATTGGTATGCCTACTTTCAACTTAATAAATTCTCAACATCCTTACAGTTTCTTAGCTTATAAAGCATGCAACCACCTCTCAAAGTCTCTACGCACTCGCTCGCGTGCTATTCGTAATGCCACAGCTGCATACAACAAAGCTGCTCGTGAATTGGATCCACCCCGGCCTGAACTTGACTGGAGCAAGCTTTCACGCTACAACTACATTGAAGAATTCAACCTCCTCAAAGATTGTCGGACAGACATCCGTACAACACCATGGGCTGAGCCTGTTATCCGTGAGGCCATGAAACAGCGACTACGTGTCAAACGGGCCAATGAAGAGGTTATCCGATGCAATATCGAGCTACGCCGTCTCTATACATACATTCACGGCGAGAAGCAGGCATTCGAAGCTGTCCTCCAGAAGCTAAGTAATGCTTCTGACCCCATCTTCTTTTGTGTCCAGGAGCATTCCATACGGCGTCTACGCATCAATGACCATTTACTTGAACAGATTTATCAATGCTTCAACCTTCCTGGATTTTCTGGAGATCGTACACTTGGCCATCGGGTTGGAAGCACACCACACATGGATACTGCAATAAATCCTGACTCAACCACCGTGCCATTGGCGAGAGAGGGTGCAGAGAGTGATGAGGATGCTGATGAAAGTGATGGGGAGAACGCCCAAGTCGGTGGACTTATTGATTACATTGCATCATTGACATTCACATAGTTTTTCACCCCTTACTTCACTTACTTACTATCAAAAGGATCGTTATATTGCATCATTTGTTCATTAATACAATAAGATCGTTCATGGGAAATACATGCCACATCCATGAGGCCTTTGTGACTTCTTGAGAAGAATGTTGTTGTGACGATCTGTCAAAGATAACAAATCATAAATAGCATTCTGCTTGTTCTTTCTCTCAAGTACTCCCAATTCTTGCTTTGAGTCGTTCAGGTTCCCTTTATCAATACCTTGCTATTTTTACTATGTCTAAGTCGGTTGATCTACATTGTGTAGTGGTGGGAGGACCAGCGCCTCAAATTACCACACTAGATGAATTGTCCGTTCTGTTCCCGCTCTACTTATAACTACTGAATCAATCTGATCGTCCTGATAGACCACTCTTTGAGCGACAATATCTATTTCCAGTTCTGATAGTCTGTCAAACTCAATCTGAAGCCGAGAAACTCCACCCAAGTCTCCAGTAATTTACAGTCCCCCAGGGATTCCGAGGAGTCCGAGCGGATCCGAGCGGAGTCCGAGGAGTCCGAGCAAATTCTGAGTGGAGTCCGAGGAGTCCGAGCATATTCTGAGTGGATCCAAGCAAATAAGACACAAATTGGCTGGGAAAATACTTCTGTTAAGGTTTTGTTAAGGTTTTGTTAAGGTTTTGTTAGGGTTTTGTTGAGGTTTTTTTAAGGTTTTGTTAAGGTTTTTTGTTAAGGTTGTGTTAAGGTTTTTGTTAAGGTCAGGGAGGTATATAGTTTGTTAAGGTTTTGTTAAGGTTTTTTTAAGGTTTTTTTAAGGTTTTGTTAGGGTTTTGATAAGGTTGGAGAGGTATATAGGTTCCAGTCTGAGTGAGTCTGAGTGAGTCCGAGCGAGTCCAAGCAGTCCAAGCAGATTCCGAGCAAATTCTGCTTGGAATACACTCAAATACACTCAAAAAGTGCTCGGACTCGCTCGGACTCTGCTCGGATCCGCTCGGATCCGCTCGGACTCTGTCGGATTCCCTGGGGGAGTGTAAAGACCTCCAAGTCTCACAAAAATCTTGATTGCCTTGGGCTCCAGAACATCTCACGAGAATCCTGCAGAGTTCGCTCGCAAAATCTTTGATCGACCAGATATTGACTACCTCGTGACCAACCAGCGCTGGTATGTTCTTCGTAGAGATGGTGTGCGCACTATCTACCAAAATCACAGGTAAGTCTTTTCAGATACAACCTTTGTGCTTCACTAACCGTGGCTATTTTCTCCAGGGAGCTCTCACAGGAAGTCAACGGCCAACGTTTTAACAAGTTCCGGCGTTACGATTCATTACGAACATGTCTCATCTTTTTGATCCTGGAAGGAGATACGGATGCTATGTGGAATTTGGGCTTTGTTATGGATGCTGAAGAAATCAAAGGCGAGTCCGCAGCTTTACTGCAACAGAAACAACCTGCTTACCTTATTATATACAACGACAGACCTTTCTCAAGACATTTTCCCTGTCCAATCCCCCCGTTCATACTATTCCCCTCTACAGAAAGCGCCTGGTACACCAACAGCGACTCGCAGATGGCTGGTCAAACCTGCGACCAGCATGGAACGCAATCATGAAGACATCGTGATCCCACTAGCCTCATCCTCAAAAATGTCAGCTTCTTTACACCAGCAACGAGGTATGTACCATTTATTTTCCTGTAGCCTATATCTGCCCTTCTAAAGGTTGTACAGATGGTACATCACATACACCATCGCCTGTTAGGTCACCAAAGGCTTCTCGTGGTCACCATGTACCTCTGGTTAGTCATGCAGCTGGTAGTTCTCGTCACCTTGAATCCAGTGTCAACACGGTTTCGTCTTTTGTACGAGACTTCACTGGGATTATTGGTGTCCTCTATCGACCCATGACAAGCTGTTCCGAGGCAGCATCGTTAGGGATCCTGGCTGAAAGTTATCTCGTTAGCCATGGCTATACACGTGAAACGGTCCAAGTTATTGCTGCAGCTGCACATGCATCTACCTCTGCCGCTGCGTTTGCTGAGGCTCTTTCTGCACATGGCTATCCCTGGATGGAAGCAGAATGGCTCTGGGACGTTATTGAGCATAACATTGAGCATAGTACCTGAAGATAATATATGGTCAGTAGATAACTCAACCCTCTATTTCCCTCTGATGTAAGACAGTATCTGAAATTCATCACGTGTTGTTTTGTTGCATGGTTATTTTGCTGATTTTTCTTTGCCTGTTCGTTCTGCTGACGATGTCGTCTAACCTTGTTGAAAGGCACCATGACCGTTGAAACGGCACTGCCAACCAACGCCCCCTGGCTCGCCGGAGAAAAGAGACTGACAATCGGGTTAAACCCACAAACGCAGACCGCAAACAAGCTCAACAAAAACGACAAGAAAGCCGCGACGCATATGCAGTGGCTCTCGCTGCTGCACAAAAGGTCATTTGGGATCAAGCTGAAGCCCTCCGTGAGCAATTTGGAAAGCATGATACCAACTATTACTTTGAGGATATCATTCAGCGTTCTCATATGAAGGTTAATGAGCGATCAACGTCACGGTGGAATGCCTTCTGTAAGCTCGAGCTGGAACGCCGAAACAATGGTATGTTTTGTTCTTTGAAATTTGTAAGTGTTTTCTGACTAGTTATTTATGCAGACCTGGTGCTCCACGCTTCAAAGCCAACGAACTGACTGCTGCTATTGCAGAAGTCTGGCGCGGCATGTCAGAGACAGAGCGCGTTGAAGCAACTGAAGACACAATGGCGGACCTGAAGGAGCATCGAGAGGCAAAGGCCGTTGCTCCTCATCATGTCCCTCTCAATGCCTTCCATGACACACGTGCTAATATTGACAGCATCGTGAAAGAGGTAAATAATTTACTTTGTTTCTTTTTTCTATTATTCTTTGTCACCACATATCTCATTATTTTTCAGATGTCGGCGCTTTATTCACGGACGGGAACAGAGATGTTGCTTGTTGCTGTACGATCCTCATCGGACCGTTACAATCAGCCTTTCTTTTTTAAAACAAGTGAGAAGGTGGAAGACTTTTTTTCCCTCACGTTTAAGCACTCCCTTGCCGACCTTGTTGGCAAATTTGAATGCTTCTGTCTTTCAGGAGTCGAAGGTAAGTCCCATGGTCTCTAAATTTTCCTTTTAACTGATTTATGTTCTTAGGTGTGCTTGCCAAACGTGAGAATACTTTCATCAAGCTCAAGAAGAAGACATCTGCTCTCATAACGTCCAAACTTGGTGGGTATTTTAATTTTTTTCTTTTCATATGCTAAAATCATGAAGAGAGAATTACAGGATCGAAGACTCGGGTAATGTACACCAATTTTGACGACAACATGACAGCAAAACATGGGATTATTATCAAGGGTTGGCCACTTTGCCTCTTCTGCTCACCAGGCGATGTGCGCACTTTCACTGAGCTGAAGATTCTCCACGATGCCTGGCAGTCGGGTACTGCTCATTTCTACAAGCTTACCACAGCAGAAGCAACTGAGTGGTCCAATAGACGGTTCGAAAAATCTCTTGAGCAGACCTGTGGGCCTGGGACCTGTTCTACATCCACTCCGCCCTCTCCCTCTACACCCCTAGACCCTTCTCCAGCCTCTTCCTCAACATCTATGAGCCCCTATCCTGACTCTTTGCCAACTTCTTGTGAGAACGATGTCATGGCTTTTACACCTGACAGCTCTTCGGGTCCTCTTCCAGTACCTGATGCTGTCAACTCTGGATCCGATCAAGCCACCGCCACTGTCAACAGTTCCAATTTAACCAGTTGTCCTCCTGAGCTGCCGTCGTTGCCACTTACTGCCCCTTCTCAGCCCACCACTTCATCCATTGACCCTCCATCTGTAACTCCTGCCCTTGTTCAACCCAATGCCTCATCTACAACTCTTCCTCCTGTCCTCACATCAAACGGTGTCATTGCGAATGGTGCCAAGCATTTAAGGGATTATGAGTCAGATCAATTTTCGCCTAGCAAGCAACGTCGACAGGGTCCATCAACGACATTCATCAATTCCATAGTGACATCTGTTGATGGCTCCGCTGTCGTTATGACCAAGAAACCCTGCAAGGAACGCTCGGATAAAGGGAAAAAGAGAGGTAGCAGGTCTAAGTAGCTTCATCATCATTGCTACTAAACTTTACTCCATAACTGAGCATCCGTAACTAAGCACAAAATTTGGGGTTTAATTGATATAATAACATTGAGTACAAACATCCAGAATCGTGATTAAGGTATAGCAAACAGTCCAAGATACATGGACGACATGGTGACAATGTGAGGGAACATATACAGAGATGGCGACAACAAATGAAGTAGTATGGTGGCAAAGAGACAAAGGAGCAAGAAATAATGAAGGACGAGAGAGGTGGCTAGGAAGGAGAGACGAAAGGAGAGGGACAAAGTTGGAAGAGTTCATTAGATGGAAACGAGTAACATTGACGGCAAGAGTGGTGACATAGTGACCGCGAACGATGGTGAGGGCGATGGTGGTGATGGTGGTACGAGGATATGGGAAAAACTTGTTAGATTTCCTGGCGAGTCATGGTAGTTAGCACGTAGAGGTTGTGAACAAAATTGACTGAGGCTCACCTTTTGAAGGAGTTTATATAAACTCATAAGGCGTGTGTGCAAGGAGGCAGAAACACTGTAACAGCATGCCGCAGTCACCAGGATTGCGTTTCGTATAATGAATCACAGTTTTCAAACAACCACCCATAGCTAGAATAGAGGAAGGGAAGGAGGGAAGGAAGGAGGGAGGGAGGGAAGGAGGGAAGCGAGGAGGGAAGGAAGGAGGGAAGTGGGGAGGGAAGGAAGGAGGACACAAGTAGTGATGATGAGAAGACGTGTTAGTATTTGGTTGACGTTCGAATTCAGCCGAAGTCAGCCAAATAACCGGTTGCCGAATTATAGCCAAGAGAAGGCGGGAGGAAGGCGGGAGGAGGGAGGAGGAAAGGCGTGCAGACACTAGCGCTGCCTGTCAGAGAGACGATGGGCGGTACCTTGATGGTGATGGGCGCGAGGGAGGGATGGGATGATCTCCAAGCTGACAAGTGATGACAACACATCACATTTTGATGGCCTAAGCATTTCCTGAAACATATTAAATGTTGACAATACCCCCAGTAGTAGGGTTATTAATAATTGAGGCTTGTTAGCCTAGCAAACACCCCCCCCTATGCAAGGTTTATAAGCCTCGAATATCGTGTGATTGAGGTGACTAAGCGATTTTTGTATTCATTTTTATACATACAAAAGGAAAGGATGTCAAACACTATGAAATTAATTTATGACTGTTTATTTCTTCTGTTTTTGTTTTTTCGTCAATGGATATTTGGCAATGGAGGTCTCACTGTGGGTTGCCATTGCTTCATTGCATCCACCCTTGAAAGTTCATGTTCTTGAGATACTTTTTGTGTGTTCAATTTTTTGGAATATTTGATCTAATCATGTTGTTATCGCACCATATTGCATCATCATGAGCCAGCTGGATACTGACCAATAGCGGAATGTACTTCATCAGGAAAAATGACTTGTGCCCTAGGCTGTCCTGAAATGTCCTGGGGTGCCCCAGGCAGCTCAGGGCGCTCAGGTCAAGAGGTCGCCCTGGGGTGCAAGTTACCTATGTATGAAAAGTCTTAGGCTGTCCTGGGGCAACCTGAGGCAACCTGAGAGCGTCCTGAGGCAACCTGAGAGCGTCCTGAGGCAACCTGAGAGCGTCCTGAGGCAACCTGAGGCAACCTGAGAGCATCCTGAGGCAACCTTAGTCCCTTTGGATCTGATGCTAGAAAACATATATAAACCAGATATTTGAGTGGTCTCACACAACAGAATAATAATAATAACAATAAAATTATATTCAATTATTCTAAACATCATATATAGTACTAGTAATAAAATAATAATAAAATAGTGATACATAAATATACTAGTATAATACTGGGGAAGTAGGAATAAGAAAACAAAATTGTGGGTGGTTTATATATCTTTTGGATGGCGCACAGACCATTGGTCACATGATCACAGATAAGCATGATTTCAAGCATATGGTGCTGGGTCAGGGTAGATTACATAAATTCCAAAAAAGGAAATTTTTTAAAGATGGTAGAGAATTGTTTTAGGACCCTGAATATGTTTAAATTATATTAATAGCAGCTCTCCTTATTTAGAAAACTGCAAAATACTTTTTTGGACGCAGCGGTTAAAGATTTTCTAGCAAAATTCATAAATTCTAAGGGACTCCCAGGGCCTCCTGATGTGATTTGGTCCAGATGGTCAATGCACCAGGATACACTAAAAGTGTCCTGAGAAAATGGGTGACACTCAAAATTTTACCTGTGCTGCTCTAGGATGTCCTGAGGTGTCCTGAGGTGTCCTGGGGTGTCCTGGGATGTCCTGAGTAGTGATGTGATACTAACAAATTACCCAAGGCTACCTAGGGCCAAAATCATTTTTCCTGATGTTGTAGCACTGCCTTATCTCACAGCCTCGTTTACTTTTGTATATATACTAGTCTCTTGAGGGCAGTATCCCTCATTGAATTAAACCAATACATTGCGTATCCCCGCTCTAACTAGTTCCTCCTGTGTGCCTAGTAACCAGTCGAGCTCTTGTTCTTTAATCCGACCCCAAAATTTCAACACAATTGGTCGACGGCAGTTATATTGGAATTGGTTGCGCCAGCTTTGAAGGTTAAGATTAGTACAGGTAGTGCTTGAAAGTCCGGTTAGGTCTGGTTATTTGGTGCCCAGTGTTGGAATAATAACCGAGACAAGGCAGTGCGACGGCGAACGAGTGACGAGCTACGAATTCAAAGTGGAGTCTTATTGTTGTTTACTGCAGAGTATTAAATAAAATTATGTAATCTAAGGTAGTGGTGGGAGTCATATTTCAACACACCCCCTGAATCCTGACACCCCCATATTGTAACCAAAGAAAAATAAAAGTAATGAATGTGGTATATGTAAATTGATATATGTAAAAGGAATGTGCAAAGTTGGGAATGAAGAAGTATCACAAAAAAGATAATAAAATTGAAAACTGAAAGAATTGTGCTCACATTTCTTGGAGCAATGTATTGGACAACAATTCTTCTTGATCTCTGGTACCACCAAAGTGAGGTTTGGTTCTGGGTGAGGTGAGGATGTAGGTGTGGAGGTTGGCTCATCAGAGTCGGTACAAATAGCTGTGTATGTGAAAAGGGTCTCCATATGTTCATCATTGAGAGCAGCAATGACAGCAGAGTCAGAGTGGTTGAGTGTTTTGCATTTGACATCTTCTGGCATGTTTTCAATGCAGGATCAAGCTTGATGATTTGGTCGTCCACATCTAAAACACACCCCCTCATCTAAAACACACCCCCTCATCTAAAACACACCCCCTCATCTAAAACACACCCCCTCGTGATTCTTTGAATTCCCCCAATCAAAACCTTTATCCTCATCATGATCACAATTTCTCCCTTTCTGCTTTGATCCACCCCCTTTTCCTCTGGCATACAATGCCAAATCACCATGCTCTTTCTTCACCACTAATTCTGCCATCGATTTGTTTGCCTCATATTGCCAGAGGGCTGAAGTAATTTTGTTGATGGTCAGGGATTTTGGCTAAAGCATAAGAGTGGTATGAACTGGAGCCCAGGATAGATCTAGACCAATGAGGATCTTGTTGCTAACCTCAAGATCATCAGGTTTGTGACCAATGGCATCAAGTTTCCATACAATCGAGAACACATTATTGATGAATTTGGAAATGGAAATGGAGGGGTCATGAGTGATGGAGTAGAATTGTTGGCGGAGATGGATTCGATTTGTTGCACTATCCTTCTGGTATTCCAAGACAAGATTAGCCCAGGCTTCCTTCTCAGATTTGGTAGCAATGATTGGGGAGCAGTGATTTGGATCAACTAGAAACCAGATTGTGGCATATACCTTCTGATCTTGGAGCTCCAATTCCAATCCTTTCTCACCCCCAGGATTTGCACTAGCCAAGTGCCCCCCACGACCAATCAGCATGAGGTAAGTCTCAACCTCCTTCTTCCATTCATACCAGTTGTCACCAGTGAGTTTGGGGAGAGAGAGCATAACAGCACAATCCATGTTGCCAAGGAAGGGTACTAGACAAGTGTAAATGGATGTGGAGATAGTTCTCAACACAATTTGTTGACATAAAATGCAAAAAATGGCACAAAAAAAACACAGAGAGGGCTGAAAAAACACAAAAATGCACATAAAAAGCTTGAAAATGTGGATATGTGGACTTGAAGAGATCAGTCACTAGCGGGGCCCATAACCTGTTGGAATAATAACTGAGACAAGGCAGCGCGATGGCGAATGAGCGACAAGCTACAAATTCAAAGTGAAGTCTTATTGTTGTTTACTGCAGAGTATTAAATAAAATTACATAATCTAAGGTAGTGGCAGGAGTCATATTTCAACACCCAGGGGCTCTAACCAAGACTGAGACCAGTTAGGCTTTGTTCCCAAACCCAAAATAACCTAACCGGACTAAAAATAACCGACCAAAACCGGTTAGTTGCAGTTACTAACCAGTTAGGACCGAAAAAATGAAAAACTGGTTATAACCAGGCAAGACCATACATATTTCTCTCAATAAACATTATTTCCATGCATTGTAGCTTTAAAATGAGCCCAAGAACACTAAATTTGATGAAGAATTGACAAATTTATGATAACATTCTTGAAAGTCTATTTTTGGCCAATATTTTAGAGATTTGACCATAACTCAGTCAGATTTTTAGCATTTCTCACATTTTTAGGTGCATTTTGAAGGGGTATAATAGGGTCAATTATAACCAGTTATAACCGGTTTTTTAATGGTCAGTTAACTGCAAAATAACCGGTTATTTCATTTTCAGAATCAACTAACCACTAACTGCAGTCCAGTCTTTTCACAGTTAGGTCTGGTCCAGTCTTAGTTATTTTCTGGTTAATTAACCAGACTTTCAAGCACTAAGTACAGGACTGAAAACAAGGGGGTTGGATGCATTACCAGGGTGGAACACATTGACAGCGTCCATTTGGGCTTTTTTTTTGGTAGGTGATTGGGGAAGGGATGTTGGTCTCTTTAGCATTTGGCTTTTGTAAGTGGTCGGACAACAATCAGCTCATGCTCCATAACCTTGAATTGTGTAGCAAGTGCAGTAAATGTGTTGCTACCAATGCTGTTCGTCTTCTTGTCCCTGATCGCATAGTGTTTCAATTCAAAGTGAACAAGCACTGACGAGTGTTGCAGCATGATGTTGAGATCATTCACTTTGATGAATTTCTGGGTGGTGTCATATGTGGCTAATGGCGAGATGCGCCATCTAGGAATGATATCCTCAAACACATCTTTATATTCCTCAGTCATCAGATAACCATGTGTCCAATCTTCATCATCCATTGCTAGAACATTGTTTGATACACGCATTGAAATGGATAATAGTTGTTGGAAATACAAACCACTTACAATCATATTGTTTTGTCTATACAATTCCTTTTGTTGTTATCAGGTATATGAATTCCAAAGAAAATATTGACGTACTCTTTTTTTGAACAAAGGCCAAGAGAACTTTAATGCTTTGCTTTTGTTATCCCACACTACAAAATAGTTTGGGTTGGGGCCATCTGTGATTGCCTTGTTTTGAAGGCTTTCAATGTGTTTGATTCCGAGTTCAAAGTTGTCATTAAGCTCCAGATAGGTGGTTGGCGAAATGATTTGGAACTGTGCCTTTGATATTTCCAAGCTCACATGTTCAAAAGTGGGATTGAAATTTCCATGTGGTTCTACAAGGGGGCTGCCTACGACTGCACATGTCGCTGGAACTGAAGGTGTATCCTTGACGTCACTTGGCACATTCATAAGCTCATTCATGTTTCCCATCTTCAAACACATCATGTTAGATATGAAATCAGAAGAGGCAACATAAGTAGGGGTGTTTAGTAAAGTTGTGCATGTCCATGCAGCATTGAATCCCGAATTGTGTGAAGGAGTGCATGCACTGTGGGGGGGGTTTTTTTTGAAGGGGGGGGGGGGTTGTTAAGGTCTTGTTTGTGAAAGAGTTATAGGATGCTTGTACCTTTTGGTTCTGTTACATTCCGTTATACATGACTCCGGTCCAGCTCCGTCAGAGTTGTCTCCAGTACTCCATACTCCATCCAGTACCTTCCCTTGTATCCGGATCTACTCTTCCTTCACCCAACTCCGAGACTTCTCCGTATCATTCCGGCTCTTCCAACAATACTCCAAACCCATTACCACACCTTTGCCATAACAACTATTTCTTTGTCATCACTTTCCCACTGTCAGCACGCCTGCTATGGATTATTCACTCAAGAATGCAGGACTTTCCGGGAGCAGAATGCAGCACTTTATATTTATCTTTTATATTTCAGTTGCTATTCCTTTTATTATTTAAGTACTCGAAACTTGTATGTATTCCTCAGTTCAAATATCAACTTAGTTTCCTCCTCCTATTCTTCCTCTAAGTTCCTGCAACTTCTGGTTCCACTCTGTTCTGTTCTTACTCCGAAATCAGGACACAAAGTTTTAGGGTAGCACAGCACATACACTGAGGCTGAAGTCCTTATGGGTTCAAACTCCATCCAATACTCCGGAATAGAGTTCCTGAACTTAACAGGTTCCCATTTTTACTATGATGACAGTTAATGTGAGGGGATGGAAGGTTTCAAGGGTTTTTTTTCCCTTTCTTTCCAGAATTTTTTCTTGTGGAGATGATTTTAGTTAACAACCCATGGCATGTCTTACATTATATTGTACAGTTCATTTATGAGAACATTGGTTTAGATTCTTGAATTTGTGTATGGCAATGTGTGAGATGATTGTAAACGACTGACATCAATTTCATCATCAACTTTTTGAAACCAGATTGCACCTGACCATTTTTTAGCATGGAGAATTGTTTGTTTACACCAAGGTGATATCCATTTGATTACTTGCAATCATGAACGCTGATCTTGTTGATGGAACATTTCAGTTGTTGAACAGGATAATTGGGCAGGTTTTTTTTGAGTGTTTTCCTTTTTTTTTGTTTTGTTGGTAGTCAAGCCATTTTGAAGACTGTGGATATCACATCCCAGTTGTGATGTGCGGAGATCGTTTATCATTCCCTTTGGAGTGTTACATCCTTTTGGGTTGCATTTTCAATTTGCTTTCCATGGAATGAACTGTGAGTGGTGATCCGGGTCTATTTTGTGTAAGTGTTAAGTTTAGACAAAGGGATAACATCAGAGTAACTCCAGACCAGATGGAACAGAACCAGAACAAGTAATGGAAAGGACTTTGGCCTCAGCGTATGTGCTGTGCTGCCCAGCTCCTACAATGTCCTGATTTTAAAACTAAAAAAAAAGGAAAGATGGAAGACCTCAGTGACTTAGAGGACAAACAAGAGGAGGAAACTAAGATGATATTCAAACTGAGGAAAACATACAAGTTTCAAGTACTTAAATAATAAAAGGAATAGCATCCAAAATATAAAAGATAAATATAAAGTGCTGCGTTCTGCTCCCAGAAAGTCTTGTGAATAATCCATAGCTGGTGTGCTGACTGATAGTGGGAAAGTGATGACAAAGAAATAGTTGTTATGGCGAAGGTGTGGTAATGGGTTTGGAGTATCGTTGGAAGACTTGGAATGATATGGAGAAGTCTTGGAGTTGGATGTAGGAGGAGTAGAACTGGAAACATGGGAAGGTACTGGAATAGAGTATGGAGTACCGGAGACAACTCCAACAGAGCTGGACCGGAGTCACATATAACAGAATGTAACAGTAAGTTTCATCAATCATGTGGTATTTGTGTATGAAAATTCACAATGTGTTTTACATCCATGATATTCAAATGTTTGTCATCCAAATGAATGCATTCTAAACAGTCTTTCAAAATTGAAGTCATCAGGAGATACTACTATGGGTTTTTTCAAAAGCAGGTGTTTTTATTTTTTTCTTTCATCATGAGTACAACACTCAAAAGATTCATTTTTTCATATCCAGATGTCACTCTTGCTCATGCAGGTTATGGCCGTCATTTTCATCTAGGCCATGCAAATTCAATTTTTTCAACACCAAGACAACAGTTTCAGTCATTTATCAACATCGAGGGCACTCCTTATCAATTTATAGTGGTTGGGCAGTTGACGTCCTTTAAGGTGATTGAGGATTTGGTATGTTGTTTATGTTTTGTATACAAAATATTGAGTTGTAAATTAAGTTGTTTTTCATTTTTAGTTTGGTCATTATCTATTGGTCAACCTGCAGCAATGTGATTATTATGGTCATTTGAGTTTTGGGCATACATTTTGTAAGCAAATGGATACTCTGCAAAAGATAGAGGATGAGGACAAGAAGATTGGTGGTATAACAACACAGGTATTATTTCCATCTTTTTCTTTAAAACTTTGAATGAATGTGTTGATCTTTGATGTAGTATGCACTTTGGCGTAACTCCAAGCGATGAATTGATTTTGAATGTATCAAGTGAATATGACTTGTTGAATTGTTCATGTTGGAAATTCTGGTGTCGGTTTAAAGTACAACAGTCTAGACGAGAGCGCTAACAAAGTGGAGCTAAAGCTAGAGGGAGGATATGCGTTGTATTGGTTTAAACCGATGGAGAATACCGTCTCCAAAGGTCTACTACTTATACATCTCAGACTGTGGCTATGTTATGATATACATCTACAAGTCTTTACCGCTATTGGTCAATATCCTTAGCTATCTACTCAGGTCCACATTGATACGTTTAGCTCGCATGATTACTAAAATTCCAACAGTTCACTGTCACCATTGGACATCGGTTCATTTATGTTAGTGGTGGTCGACCTTCAATGTGCAGATGTCAGAACTTGCTGTCTTGGCTCTTTATTCTCAAGCAGTTAGTCATCTATGTATGAAAGCAATATGAAAATATGCAAGTTTAAATGCTTTAGACCTTGGGCCCTTGCATAAAGGGATTGAATCATTTTTAGTGCAAATTATAGAAGATCCTATATTTCTAATTAGTGAACATGTTTCATGCTCTTAGTCATTAAAAGAGTGACACATGTGCTGCTGTTCTTAGTCACATTATACAAGATAGACAGTAATTAAATAATAAATATTCTCAACAAAATTCTACAATACATGCAATGAGATGCCAAAAATATGTTACAATATATATTTTAAACATTTAAAAGGTTTTGGAAATTAAATAATTGAATTGATTTTTATTTCTTTTGACTACTTATGATTTAATTAGAAGGTTTCCTCATTCAACCTATTAATCTTTGTAATATAAAATGTCTTATATATAAAGTAGTTCAAAGACCCAATATTACAAAAGGTTTCAACACTGGCAAGTACAATTTATTAAAACCAAGTAGCATTTACTTAAAAAAGAGAAAAATATAAAAAGTTATATACCAACAAGTAAGTCACAATATAATAGATTTAAACTTTAAAGTTGCACAATTTTTGGTAAGTGTAATATGTACATAACACTGTTCATTTTATAAGATATTAAGTTTCTACTATACACACTTTAATAAAAGTACTTTATATTGTCAGAGTCATGTTTTAATTGTGTAATATTTATTTCAAAAAATATACAGTCACATGTAAACACTAGCCAAACCTAAGCACCTGAAGCCTAACTATATCTTATAAAGAATCTCATATATTAGTTTTATTTTTATATGCTTTCTACTTATATTTTAAAATATAACCCTTATCAGTAATATACACATGACATGGAGTAAAATATTAGTAATATTACTTGTTGCTTTCATATCTTTCTCTGCATTGCAAGAGTATGTCAATGCAAAGCCTAGAACTAGTTTAATAGTGAAGTATTAATAGTAAATATTATGTTACGAACTCTCTTTTTCTTTTCTTATCTCCACCGAACACATGCCTGTTTCATCTACACATGCTTTATGCCCTATCTTCATCTCCACTCCACATGCTTTCCTTTCCCTTTTCATATGTTTCATCTATTCTTACATATACACACCTTTTACATGCGGACGCCTTACCATATGCACGACTCGCTCCATTACTATAAATACCGTATTCACTCTCTTGTATTACCTTAGCTAATTCTTGAGACTTTAACCCTGGTTACTTCGCTCTTGAACATTCTCAAACTCTTAAAGACGCTGCCTTGAGACTTATCTCTTGGTATTCTTTTGAGCTCACCGAAACGACGACTTGGTCTTTACACAACTGTTTACGGCCAGAAGCCTCTGAGCCGTTCAAAGTTGTAACATATTACTTATTTTTAATAAATTGCACTTACTAGTTGTTGAAGTCTTTATAAACATTAGGTCCTTGAACCATCTTATATCTTTAAAGCATTTTATACTATAAAAATTAATAGGTTAAATGAGAAAACCTCCTAATTAAATTATAAGTAGTCAAAAAAATTAATTTTCAAATTCAATTCAATTAATTCTCAAATGTTTACAATATATAGGACTTAGTAATCTATACATTCCTTGATTTAAAGACCTTATTTTTTTGATATTTCCTTAAAATTCTTTATACTGTAAAGAAGCCAGCATAGCTACACGAGGAATAGATGGCCACCTTCCATATTCAGACATTTCTTATTTGTATGGTAGTCTCATAGCATACTTATCCCTCAGTGGCCACCCTCAGGTGTTTGTGGCATCATTGTTCTGGTACATATATATTATACAGTAGAATTACAAACACAAGAAATATTATATTCTTTTACTCAAAATCCTTCCCTCTCAATTAATCTAAAGACTACTATCCCCTTTGAACCTGCATAGCAACCCTACAATACTTTAATAAAATAGTTTATAATAAAATTCTCCAAAAAAGGAAATTTTTATTGAAATAATTTAAATTAAATATTATTAACATGCTGATATAGTTCACATAATTTAAGGTTAACATCATCACTGACTTAATCCTTGCCCTTATGCTTGTAAGCTGCTATGTTCTATATTACTTTGTTTACTTGCTTAAGTTCTATATGATACTGTTTATTGATGGCAGCAGTTTCTTAAAAGAGGACCAATGGTCTCATGACAAAGGGATTCTTTGAGGATGACCTAGATAGAGTTAAAAACACAATCTTTTATAAATATAATATTATACTAAGATTAAAATGATGGTGTAAATCATTTATATATGTGTTTGTTTTTATAGAGCTGCATTGTAGAGATTGAAACTCCAATATAATGTTTATAAGAAATGCTTGAAATTTGTGCAGATCAGAAATGATAATAAGAGAATTAAAAAGCATTGTTGTATCTTTCTTTATAATCATCTAGCTTATTGATTTTTAATAATTAATAGTCTTTATAAAAATGTAAGGTATGACAGTAGATAATGGTAGTAAAATACAACCATATTTTTTAGAGTTAATAGTTTCCTCATCAAGAAAAGCAATTTGTTCATCATTTAACCCCTTCTTTAGCTTAACTTCAAACCTATGCTGCTTCTTCACCTATAAACCTAAGAGCCTTTGGTAGTCCAAGAGCAAAATATGTATTAAGTGATTGGCTGTCTGGCTTGACATCAGAAACTTTTGGTGGCTCCTATGAGTTCTTCTTATTATAGTGTAGTGTTGCAATCACAGAGATAACTGTTACAAATGCTCATTTTTCTTTCCTTTAACTCCACCAAACACAATACCATTTCATCTACATGCACACTACATTTCTCTTTCATTTCTGTATCCTTCCAGGAGTTGTGTAGTTCTAGGAGGTCTTGCACTTTGTGGAAGAGCAGTATATGGGGTTCCTTACTTTTGTCATTTACAAGACCTAAACCCTCCCAAAGCTGGATGGGAAAATTTTGCCGTTTTCCAAAAGTCACGTTACCAACAAATTTGCTGGCACCTGCAAGTCGTCTGAAAATTCTGGAGAGACCATGTTAGTGCAGAAGTTAGACCAATGCTCCTATTGCATAGAGGTTTGTCTTCTTAGAACATGTATTTCTGTGTATGTTTGAGTTTGGAATGAAATGTTGAGTGGGAGCAACTTGACTGGGGGAACAATATGGGGTAGGGGGTAATGGTCCACAAATTGAAAACTATGGGTGGCATGCTGATGCACTTTGAGGCAAAATGTGAGCCATGCAGAATGCTGTTCATGCCGAAAGATTGTCAGTTTCTCTGTGAACTTATTCTCAACCGCTTTAGATGACTCTACTGAAAAATGTTGAGGTTGGTAAGAGCTCATGCGCCATTCCTGTATAGACACCCAAATCTGTTCAGGAATAAAGAATAAGCGCTGCTCCATGACATTACATTAAAGGATAATTGCTGACTGTACTGAGGGCTGCAGCAACTGCCGACGTGGAATATCCATCGTACAGCATATGCTCCATTAACTGAAGTTGTCAATGTCTGGTATTCTTCAACCCCCTCTGTCCAGTCTACTAGCACCTTTCCCATGGAGTAATCATCGTGGAGTGCAGGGACCTCTTCATCGTTATCTGGGTCCAATTTATTCAGTTCTTTCTGTAACAGCAACATAACCTCTCCAACTAGCTCATCATTTGCCAAGAGTAGAAGAGAGTCCCTCAAGGCCTTGGGAATGGCTAAAGATGCATTCAAAGCATTAAATCAAGCAAAGTCATAATAAACTGAATTTTCTTACCCTTAGACTTTAACTTTATATTATTCTACAAAATATACAAAATATCCTGCATTTTCAACCATTGGGATTGTAGCTCCTCCATAGCTTGGGTGTCCCTGACCCACCCAAGGGAGGTAAGCAGCAATTGTACTGGGACCATCCACTCTTTTATGTCTGCTGCATTTGTGAGTTTGTCTTCTAAAGCCTTCTCTAGGAGCACTATAAAAGAGTTCAATTTAATACCACAGAGGCAAATATCAGAAAAGAAAGTCTTAGAGCTGTACCTTCCCATTGTTCTTGAACATTATTTCCCTTGCTGTCTATGTTGCTGATGACCCTGGTCAGTGATTTGGGCTGAGCTCCCCAAGAAAAGGTCACAACTCTAGTGTTTGGAACTCCAGTCCAGTCTGGTTTTTTGGTATTTTTGGACAGGACCAGGACCGCAACCGGTCCACTAAGCTTTTAGAAGGTCAAAAGACCGGACTGGACCGATTAGGACCAGTCCACATCGGTTTTTTGCAGTCCTGGACCAGTCCTGGTCCAAGACTGTCCAGGACCGGACTTTTGACAAATACCAGTCATATTTTCATATATAACATCAAACAAATATGTAGATGTGATCTATACCTTTAGAATAAGCCCAAGAACGTTAAATTCCGTTGGGAATTGACAATTTTATGGTGATATTGTTTGTTTCCTACTATTTTGTGTACATTTTTATTGTTTTATTTTTTTCTCAGTGAATATTTGACCAATAAATACGGTTTTTATCTTGTTTTAAAGGGAAAAATAGGGGCTACAAAACTACTAGTTCATACTGGTCCTAAAACTGAACACCAGTCTTTTTCCAGTCTTTGCTTCTCAAAAACCAAAAAACCGGACTGCTGGTCCGGTCTTTTGCAGTCTGGTCCAGTCTTTTTCCAGTCTTTTTCCAGTCCTGCAACTGGACTTCCAAACACTACACAACTCACCTAATGAACCTGGATACAGGTCCTTTCATAAATTAGCCAAAAAAGATGTTAAGACCAAAGATGTGTCGTGCAATTTCATCATGACACTTTGATGCAGGTGAGTCATTGAGGTACCCGAGTCAGAGAATTATGGTCAGCAACCCACAGTGTAATAAGTTTCAATATGAACCTACATTTTCAGAAGCACAGGCAAAGCTATAGGCATCACAACCTGCATCCATCATTAGTGATGGGCAGGGGTAACTCTGGGGTGGAATTAGGCTGACCCTTCCCCTTTTTTTTTTTTTTTTTTATTTTTTTTTTTTTTTTTGCCTCGGGAGAGAATTGAACTCCCATATCTATATCTTCAGAATAGCGCTTTGACCACTAAGCAACCGAGGCTGAGACTTATTTTGAATCTTTGTTTATTGTCCTTTGTGGCGAGCCATATAGTAGACATAAACTATGCTTGTAACTACTGTGATATACTAATTGACCATGTTGGCTGTAAACTGCTCAACTGCTATGAGGTATGCATAGCATGCCTCAAAGTGGGGTATCCACATGAAATAATGATTGTGACAACGTGACAATGTGATGTGGTAATGTAGATTAAGGGTTGATGCTGATTGTCTATTGCTATGTGTTTGCTTCCTGGGTGTGTTCAAATCTTCTGCTGTGTCTGATAAATTTAAAAAGGTGTGGAAATAGCTCTGGGGTGGATAGGAGTTTGTTGACATCCCTGGCATCTCTTCCTGCTGCTTGGAACATACTATTTCTGGCATTGTTGTGGGCTGGGCAGTGTATCAGGAAGTGTAGGACTGTTTGATTGTGTCTATGACACCTTGTGTATATTGGTGATGCTGCTTTTTGGATATGGTGTAGATACATGTTGAGCGGCACATGTCCTATCCTTAGTTGGAATAGCATACTAGCCTGGCTGCGTTTCATATGTTGTGTGTATTTCACAAATTTACCAGATGGAATTGATGGGTCTATATGCTTTATTTTTTTGTATTGTGGCAATTTGACCCAGATTTCGGTGGATAGACACTTGAGTTTGGTGTGATAGGCTTGTCGGACTGCAGATTTACTGCATGGCAATGGCTTTCTTAATGGAGCTGGTAGTTTATTCTTAGGGCTGGATCCGTGTTGAGCTGCTGCTTTTGCTTCTTTATCTGCTTCTTCATTTCCCTTGATGTCTATGTGTCCTGGCGTCCATCTTACTAGTAAGTCCATATCTTTATGTTTATTGTTGACCATGCTCAGTCTGCGGTGGAATAGGTCCCATATGTAGTGTCCTGGTCCTGGCTTAATTGTGTGTGTTGCCGTGATTGCTGCTGTGTTGTTGACCCCTATTGGTATTAAGCCCATTGCTATCCACTCCTCCCTTATCAGCTCCAACCCCAATATCATTCCCACTCCTTCTCCTTCATATACCATATGATGTTTTAATGATTCCAGTCTCATCCTTTTCCTTCCTTTGATCACCCCATCGCGGTATAGAATTGCCCCTGCTCCTACTTGGCCCTCAAAGCCTGACCCATCTGTGTACACCTTGATATTTGTTATGTCTGCTCTGTCTTCTTCCTTTTCTTTGTCCTTGTTATCCACGATCCTGATTGCTACATTGGGTTCCCACTTTGGTCCTTGTCTCACTGCTTCAATTTTCTCCATGGCCTCTGGTTTTTTGTACATCAACTCATGAAGCGGTGAGTGGTGCTTTTTGATGAATCTACATGCTGCTTGCTTAACTGGGTTGTGCAGAGGATGAGTGGTAGGGAGTGTGGCTAATCATAAAGCTGCTTGGAATTGTGTCTTATTGACCAGAAGGTGGAAAGGGAGTAGGTCTGCGTGGGCGTCAAGCAAATCTGTGGGGGATGTGTGTGTTCCTCCTACTATCATCAACGCTGCACTTCTTTGTATTGACGCCAATTTGCTTAGCGCAGATCTCGCTCCTTTTTTGCCTTGATCGAGTCTGATCATAGTGATGGTCCTAGGAATATGTCCACTCTGTATAACATTCTGGGTCTTACCACTGCCAGGTAAAGTCTCCTCATGTGTCTTCCTGCTACCCCTCCTGATGGTTTCACTAATCTCACACATTGTCTTAGCCACTCTCTACCCTTGCCTATTGCCGCCGCAATCTGTTCCTTCCATCTTAATTCCCTGTCTATATGTAGACCTAGGAATTTGACCGATTGAACTGACTTTATGTTCTGTCCGTTGAGTAGGAGGTTTTTTCTCGGTAATGGTATCCTTTTTTGTGGTCTTAGTGGATCTTTGATTTTGCGCTGCGATAGGTCCAAAAGTTGGAATTTGTCTAGACCAAAGGAACAATTGTGTATGTCAGCCCAATCCATAACTCCTTCTTCTCTGTTCATAATGTTCTTTAGCTTGTTGTGTGTGACATTGAAGTTGGCCCCCATTGTCACGATTGCCGTGTCGTCAATGTATAGAAGTCCATTTGCTTCTTTTCAGAATATCTTGAGTATGGACAGATTGTATATGAGCCAGGCTATTAATGATTGCACGTCTCCTTGGTCTAGTCCTCCTTCAATGTCGAAAGGCTCTGATCTGAAATCATTGAACACGAGTGTCGTTCTTCTATCCTCTAATCTTCTCTCCAACCAATCCACATGCCCCACCGGTGTGTCATTCATCCTCATCTCATGCCTCATCACATCCACTGCTGTACTTGGGAATGTGCTTTTCATGTCCAAACAGAGCAGAGAGGCTACCTCTCCTTTCCTCCACGCATCCTTAACTGTTTTGACCATTAGATGTATGGAGTCGGTCATTGCTCTGCCTGGTCTCCCTCCAAAATGATTGTGCGGCATAATGCCAGTCTTTTTGCACATTAGAACAAGGTCCTCTGTTTTGCATCCGTTTAGCAGCCTCACATACCCATTAGTTAATACTATAGGCCTCCACGCATTGGCCAAAGTATAGTCTGGCTTGCCTGGTTTTTTCAATACTGTAAGGAAGGACAAACGCTTAGGCGTGGATCACAAACATCACATCGTGTGACCTTTGTCACAAAGGACTTCCTGTTTTGGCAATCATTCTGTGAGTGGCCTCACTTGCTGTGGCTCATGTCATTGTTCTAGTTGGTATAAATACAGTAGAAACCTACATAGAATACAATTATTCATTCCCCCAATATCATACAGCCCCGAAATACTATATTCCAGTCCTACAGAAGTTAGCTATCTTACATCTGGAGCCCACCCCTTGTCGAACTCGTAACATCAGCCCACCGCCATCATGAACCCAGTCAAGGGATCCCAAGACATTGGGGTCACCTCAACCATATACACCTCATACACCCTATGCCACCCCATCAGCAAGAACACTCAGAGTGAGAGCATCCAAAATGAGAGCACCGAAAATGAGAGCACCGAAAGCGAGAATACCAGGCACGAGAGTACCGAAGCAAGAGCACCAAGAGCAAGAAAATTGAGAGTGAAATCACTGAATGCGAGATTGGCAAACACAAGAGCACTGAAAGCAAGCAAGAGGACCGAGCATGAGAAACTAGAACCATACCTTATCCAAGAAAGCAGCTAGGGTCTTTAGGCATCCCAGAGAGGACAACAAGACAAACGCAAAAGCCTACAGAAGAGAAATTCAGTAACAGGAGCATTAATACAACCAGAATAAATAAAAGAAACAAGGAAAGACTTATGATGGCCAAAGGAACCAGAGCTATGCCAGAGCCTGGATCTAAGCGCGCGCCTGACTACAACTCACAGTATCCAGACAAGCTCAAGGACTTCCTTGAGCATTTTGAAGAAGTGGCTGAGAAGCATGGGTTGACGTCGAGGGAGAGTCAAAAGTTATTGTCAAGTATGCAGACCGAGAAACCAAAGCACAATGGAAAAGGCTGGAGGGATACAATGAGAGTTACAGGATGTTGAAAAAGAAGATAATAAAAACTCACTGCAAAAATAGAAGAGGAACAAGAGAAAAGAGAAGGAAAGAAGGAGTACCATCGACGAAGTGGGAGCATTAGCTGGCCAGTTAGCATCACTCTGAATCATGGATGCCTTGTACACCCCCACATTCGCTGAGCTCCAGCACATAGCACCAACCGTCGCAGCGTTCCTCCCATTGCCAGCAAGCTGGAACCACATACAGCAAATCACAATGTTACCTCCCCAAAGTTCGGCACCGGCACCGGCTACAAGAAGATTCAAGTCCAGCGACGAATCCAGCAGTGAGTCCAGTAGTGAGTCCAGTGATGAGTCAAGCGATGATGATATGAGCATTGAATTGAGAGCAGAGTGGCGGTTGGAGTCAGAAGAGAAAGAACCTAGAAAGGAGAGGGAAGAGGTTAAAGTGATAGAGCACAAGGAGGAAGGCAAGAAACGAGATGACAAACCCAATGACATGTTTGAACCCACCACAAACACCATCCCTGTCATCCAAATGTCCCACGAGATCCTGGTGATACAGTACCCAGTGTCTTTGAGTTTTGACAACGACGCAGCGACCACGAATGCTTTGAATACCTGGATGGCTGGGAACAATGAATTAGCGCATGAAGATACTTGAATGATCGATGAACTCACTGTTTTTGCCCAAGACCTTTCCACCATGCCTACCATCGTCGCACCAACTTCTGCCAAGGCTCCCCCACCTTTGTATTCCGATATCAATACAGCATGTATGGGTGTTTCAGATACCACAATGGCTGAAGACAACAAGTTAGAATGTGAAGATATGCCAAAAACAGAAGAACCTACAATGACCAACACAATGAAAGGGGAGTGGGAGAAAGGACGAGCTGAAGAAAAAGGAGGAGAGCAAAAAGAGATTGTGAGAAAAGAAAGGAGGAGGAAGTTGAGAAGGCATGAATTGAGTGAAGAGTCAAGTGAGGAGGACTTGGATTGGAAGAGGACAAAGGGAGAGGAAAAGACGAGGGAGGTCGAGATGCTACAAATGAAGCTGAGGGAGGAGGTTAGTTTGAGGGAATGCACAGATGCGAGAAGGAACACACCTGATGATGTCTTCAAGCCCATCGCCATCACATCAACTTCCACAAAAGCTCCCCAACCGTTGTATTTTGATACTAATGCGGCAGCCATAATCGTTTTGGGAATCAAAGAAACTGTTAAAGACAAATCAGTTCAAGAAGACAAACAAACATCAAATGAATGTACCATTCCGATGCAAGATTGCCCCATTGTTGACCAAGCACTCAGCAAAAACCCTATGATGTGGTCTGAAGATGATGAGGACATTGAGAAGTACATGCATGCTGGTGATATGCATAATGAACGGTCTCAGACAGCTATAGACGATGAGTTAGGACATGAAAATATGCAGGCAACAGATGAACTCACGTTATCATCCAAGAATACCATGCTCACCAACCAGAATTCACCCAAATGGACCAACTTGCATGCAAAACTGTCAACCTGGAAACCCAGCAGCAACCCCTGCTACGTGATGAAACTAGTAACAAAGATCAAAACCTACAAGCAGTTAATGAGGAAGCGAGCGATCAAATAACAAAAGGGATGCATACCTGCAAGAGTCCTATGGCCAATACACCCCCGATAACCGAGATTGGCGAGCCGTCAACAAATACAATTCCTTTACAAGGAAAAGAAAACCTAGAGATTGAAGGGGAGCACAAAATGACATTATTAGATGAATGGTTCGAAATCACAGATAACAGAGAAAACTTACCTCAAGAGCAAAGGATAGAACTCGATGGAAGTAGGGATATGATCATGGAAATGGTGAACGTGGGAACGGACGAGGTGGGAGGATACTAAGGATAGGAAGTTTGAAGTGGATTGGATTTGTGTGCATGCAGTCGTCATCCCAAGGCTGTTGTTTCAAGTTTTATTGGAGATCCCATGGTGGAAGGGTGTTAGGTTGAAAAACAGGCGATCGAGGCATCGAGATCAACGAGTTCAGAGGCAGGAATTGTGGAGCAGGAGAGACAACAGAGGAACAAGAGATGACAAAGAAGGTGAGATGGGTGGAGATGACGAAGGTGATAGGGAAAAGCAAGCGCCCACTGGATTACTCCATATCTCAGAATCGGATTGATGTCACTGAAATCATTGATGACGAAAAAATTAGCAACAATACACCACAATGATTGACAACACTTACCGGGCAACCAAGGAAGGTTGGTATTTAAAGTGAGGGGGAGGTGTAAGGAAGGACAAACGGTTAGGCGCGGATCACAAACATCACATTGTGTGACCTTTGTCACAAAGGACTTCCTGTTTTAGCAATCATTCTGCGAGTGGCCTTGCTTGCTGTGGCTCATGTCATTGTTCTAGTTGGTATAAATACAGTAGAAACCTACATAGAATACAATTATTCATTCCCCCAATATCATACAGCCCCGAAATACTATATTCCAGTCCTACAGAAGTTAGCTATCTTACAATACTGGTGTTTCTGTTATTTGCCAGTCATTGGGATAGAATTTGAGTGTGTCCGTGGCTCTAAAGAGTGGGCCAAGGTGTGGCACTATCATTTCTCGTGTGTGGATGAATACTGAATTTGGAACAGTTCCTGATCTAGTCACTTTCCATGGCTTCATTTTCTTTATTGCTCGGTTTATTTGTTCATCCATCGTTGGTTCATACACCCATTTCTCCGGTGGGTACAGTATTGTGGGAACTGTTGCTGCTGGCGCTGTATGTTTGGGGAAGAATAGCTTATACAGCATCTTTCCTTTGTCTTTGTTGGTATAGGCCTCACAACAGCTCCTTGGTTATGGGGTCCCTTACTTGTAGCATTGGTACCCTGAAATTTCCTCTGTCTGTGGCTGGGCCTGATGTCATTCTGTTTGCTGTCCATACTCCTTCCTTGTCTAGTGACTCTAACCACTCTATCCAGTGCTCTGATTTGGTGGTGCGTAATGCCTGTGAATATTTGTTATGTGCCTGCCTATATGATTCATGTGTTGGGTCCTCGTTTAATGCTCTTCATTCATATGATTTCCTCGCCCATTTTTCTTTTTCTTTCTTTAGCCCAGCTAACTCTTTGGTCCACCATCTCTTTGAGTATGGACTGAACTTTGTTATTGGGACGTGTTTCTGCACTACTGCTTTAATTGTGTTGTCTAGTTGCAATAGTTTGGTTTGAAATTGTTCTGTTGATGTGAATTCCACTGGATCTTTGATGTGTGCTAATTCTTCCTCTAGCGATGTTCAAAATTCTTCCCAGTTCATCATTTTGTAGTTGAATTTGTCTATGTGCATTGTTCGTTTTGGTTCTATCTCCAGCTGACATAGTATTGGCATGTGGTCTGTCTTATGTGGTTGTAGGTGTGGTTTGGTATTGCATGATATGAATGCCCTGCTTAGTTCTGCTGAACAGAACACATTATCCACCTGCTATCGCGCACCAATACTGATTGGTAGCATGAGAAGAAAGCTTAAAAGTCGCCATCATGAAAATAAGCGGACTTTGAATTCACTTACCTATTTTGGAAGTGGCCCTGAATCGTGTTCCTGGTCGACAACTCATTCGTTCAACGTTATCACCCTCATCGCTCATCATACTCTCAATGTCTCACACTATGCTCTCCATCATTTTCACTATCGACATGCTCCTAAGCATCTACCATCCATTTGTTCCTTGGTTAGTGATCCAACAAAGCGATCAATTTACTATTTGCATCGGTCATCGGCTCACGTTTGATCATATCTTTGGTCCATCATTTCAAGAACAGCCCCTTTATGGATGCATCAACTACATCTCCCATTATGTAAAAGGCTTTGTCATTGTTGTTGTGGCTATGGACCCACAAGTCTTCCCCTCAGCCATCTATCTTGCTATCCCTCGCTCTTGGATCTCACTCAGTCCCCTATCCTCGATTATCTACCTCTTATCTTATCATTCACTACCAAAACCATCATTCACACAGTACATGAAGCCTTCCCACCCTCTTTATGACAACTTAGGAAGTCCAGGAGGATCACGACTAAGCAGGAATTGCAGATGAATCAGCAGCAGAGGATTATTCTCACAGTGTGTCAAGTGTTATCAAGGCTGTGCGACATGGGATCATGGGCAAGTAGTGTTTTCTTGGGAACAAGGCTAAGTGTTGACTCAGGACCTTTCACATTTTTGACATGACCACATGCCTATGGAGTTGATATATTTTTGCTATTGGACTATGTACACTGCCTTCTTTTCTTTTCTCTCGCACTTTGACACTTTACAGATTTTTTTAATTGTTCCTTCTTCTTTTCCATTGTTCTTTTCTTCTCGCAGCTGTCCTCTCTTTATCTTTCTTCCTTTGACAGCACGTACTTCTTTTTTTTTATTGTTCTACATAGCCTCATCCTTAGGGTATAAATACTGCTCTTTTGTACCAGGATAGGTAATTTATCTCAATTCATTCTTACTCCCCAACAGTCATCCTCTCAGTGGAATTCCAGTGAATTCCTCCCTCTAAGTTCGCTTTTTCAGTCCCTTACTGTCACTGTCCTCTACTGTCAACCACTATAGTCTCACCAAAGACTCTTTCTTTTTCATCCTCATCCTCTTCCTTACTCTTGTGCCTCAACCACCTTTCAAGTGTGTTATAAGTCAAGGTTACACCTTCCCTAAACAAACAACAGGGAGTCTCTTGACCTAAAGACTGGTCCACTGATCTCTGGTTAGTGTTTATATACAATACTCACAACGGTTTATACCGCGTAGTTTTTTGTTGTGAATGATTCCAACATAGTGTATTTGTGACAACTACCAATGACAGCATCCTGCTCTCATAAGGGGGTTATTTTTGTATTTTATTAATGCTGGTAGACTAGCAATAGCTTAGTATTGTTAGGGGACACCTGACTTTAACCCAAACCTCAACCTTAGAATCATACACCCCACCTTTCCAACAACCTCCGACCTTCCATCCAACTCCGCTTTTGTCACCGGTTTACCCCGAGACCCCGTAGTTCCGCTCCAACTCCGATCCTCCAATTCATTCTGTCTTTTATTTCTATTTTTCATATCACACCACTTCTTATTTAATTAATTAATTATTATCGTATCATTCCTTTATTTATTTTATATCTCTGTTATGTCCATATTAGTACTTAAACACCCCCAGCCTAGCAGGGATCCCCATCCTTTCCTCTTTGGATCCCCTGCTAGGTAAGTCACTTGTAGATATCTTTTCTGAAATATTATTAACTTTGGATCCCCTGCTAGCTTGCATTGACTAAGTCAGCATCGCAGTTGCCCTAACAAGTATGATAAAATAAAGTATTGTCACCACTGTATTGAAAGAATATAATTTAAAAGTTTTTTTTTATCAGTTCAACAGTTCAAACCAGTCCTAGAACCAGACAGAACCGACATAACCGGTTCTATTGGTTCTGGTTTCGGTTCCAGTTCAGTTCAGTTTGGGACCCTTCAGTTCGGTTCTCGGTTCTTCAAAAATGGTTGAAGAACCAAACTGAACTGAACTTTGGCATCACTAAAATGAAAGCAA
The DNA here is from genome assembly GCA_015039465.1 of Phlegmacium glaucopus. Taxonomy (NCBI): domain Eukaryota; kingdom Fungi; phylum Basidiomycota; class Agaricomycetes; order Agaricales; family Cortinariaceae; genus Phlegmacium; species Phlegmacium glaucopus. Next base: position 93,197 of record MU130133.1, on the reverse strand, counting down.
AGGTAGTACTATGACATGATAGATCAAATATTCCAACAGCTATCTCTCCTTCACTTTGACGTTGATTCAAGTTTTGGCAAGGAGGTAGATAATGTGGCATCGTCGTGTTCAACATCACTTCTAGAATAATCTACGGACTTCAAGTCTTTTTCCTTCCGCTATACTCACTATACCAACTACTAGTTGAATCGTCCCTTTTTGGATCGTCTCAACCTTTTGATTCGCGATTCACTCATAGACGATTCAATTTCAAATGATCTGATTTGTAATTATATTCCAATTTCAACGACGATTTTCTCTTACCAAGTCTCTCCTGAATCAAAATGCCTCCCAGGGTCAGAACAGTTTTTTTTGAATTTTCGTAGATACTAGATATGGGGGTGACCAGTGCCCGAGTTATGTGACATCATGTCACACAGGCGTCACGTAGGTGTCACACATGAAATATTGAGACATGGCTCTCATTCCTCACACAACATTTAATAGGATGTTTTTAAGTTGAAAATGGTACATAAAGAGTAGTTTGAATCAGAAACTGCAAGTTGAATACAACCAATATATCTCTTTGTGGCCATAATGATGATTCCCCTGCTAAATCTGAGTGCTGAGATGTCTACCCTTTATACCTCTCCAGCACCTCAAATATGAGACTTGTTTTGCTGGAATAAATTATTCTAAATGTTATTATGAACATTTCTATCAGGTTAGAAATTTTATATTTGTCCATTGAGGTCATTATTTCAAGGTATATGCATCATTATCTTATGCTTACAGTGTGAAATTAAAAATTCTGAGCTGATAGGCATGTTAAGAATCAAAAAATACATATATTATGTCACCAAAACTAGTTGCAAAAGTGCATTGGTGAAATGTTATAAGAGCCACTACTTTTTCTGGTGGGCACAGCCACCCCAAAAATGAACATGGGTACATGTATGCAACACATAGCACCTTTGCTTCATGGCTTAATCTCCTTTCCTCTGAAACCACCATATATCTGAGCCAAAACTCCATCTCCACATCCATTATCCATGTTCTTTTTTGGGTAAATACTTCTGTGCCCACCTAAATGGAGAAAAAGTAGTGGCTCTTATAACATTTCACCAATGCACTTTTGCAACTAGTTTTGGTGACATAATATATGTATTTTTTGATTCTTAACATGCCTATCAGCTCAGAATTTTTAATTTCACACTGTAAGCATAAGATAATGATGCATATACCTTGAAATAATGACCTCAATGGACAAATATAAAATTTCTAACCTGATAGAAATGTTCATAATAACATTTAGAATAATTTATTCCAGCAAAACAAGTCTCATATTTGAGGTGCTGGAGAGTTATAAAGGGTAGACATCTCAGCACTCAGATTTAGCAGGGGAATCATCATTATGGCCACAAAGAGATATATTGGTTGTATTCAACTTGCAGTTTCTGATTCAAACTACTCTTTATGTACCATTTTCAACTTAAAAACATCCTATTAAATGTTGTGTGAGGAATGAGAGCCATGTCTCAATATTTCATGTGTGACACCTATGTGATGCCTGTGTGACATGGTGTCACATAACTCGGGTATTGGTCACCCCCCTATCTAGTATCTAGGGAAATTCAGAAGATACTGTTCTGAGTCTGGGGAGGCATTTGACTTCTCAGAAGAAGGAAATGAGGATATGGGAGTCATGGGAATGATGATTAGGTAGTTTATGTCACTTTAACTTAGTTATTTGGACAATAAATTATGATTTTAAAAGCTTCTAATCACCTGCTCGGGGCGTACGAGGGAGCCTAGGTAGCCGGAAAATGGGAACACCCTGAGCCCAGCGGTGCTCCCGAAATAAAGATTGCGCGTGACGGCTTAAGTACGATGCAGGTCTAATACAGTATAGGTACATAGAGAAAAACGAGAAGAGAGATTAAGAAAAGAAAAGAACGAAGTGGGTGCGTTAAAACCTCTGCACAGTGCAAAAACCCGAAGGGAAAAAAGGCACAGAGCGCGAGGAAAGCTACCACAGGTGGGAAAGGGAGGGTAAGCAGAAAAACCAGACAGCTACAAGCACGAAGAGAATGAGAGCTACAGTAGCAAAGCAAGAGTAAAAGTCTTACCCAAAGCACGAGAGAGAGAGGCTAAGGAGAACTCTCGCACAATGGGCAAGCTTTGTAAGACAGGAAGTAAGACAAAGGTGAGACAATGATTGGATAACTACGAAACACTGAGACCGCTGAGTAAGACTAAAGGAGGCCGGAGCCTAAGTGCCTGTGAAAGAAGGCGTGGCCGAAAAAACTAGGCGATTTAACCCTCGCGGTGATTAGCTTCGTGTAAACCAAGCTTTAAAGACCAACTAATATATTTTAACACTTTTTTACACTAAAAAGAATCAAGGTAAAGCATGCAAAACTGAGTGAGCAACAAAAGATTCATGTGTTTCACAGTTTGTCACACTTTTGGCTGTGTGACGTGACGTGACGCTCCCGCAGCCATAACAGGAGGTGGCCATCCCCACTAGATATAGCGTCATAATTCATCTTGCAGACGCGTCGATCTCAAGGCACGTGACCTCATCGCGTCGTGCGCCTTGCATACATCATTGTCATTGAACACGTTCATCTTGGGCTTCCTCATATTAACTACCGTGGTCCCTTCCCAATCCAAATCGTTATTCCATCGGGTGGCACATGAACATATGATGCGACGAGCACAAAGCGTAAGACACTACCCAAGGCCATCTCTTGCTCTAGCAGTGGACGATCTTGGGATCCTCCGGGAAGGTGAAGAATCAGTCGAGGACGTATTACGGAAACAGTTGATAGACAAGGAACGAGAATGCGATAGAGTGCGTTTATGTACGCAAACTTTGATGTTTTGATATCTAACTCACAATCGTTTTGGTTATATAAATATATAGCTACAACTCACAGTTCAAGCTCTTCAAGACCAACTTGCCCAACGACCGCCAATAGAAAGGATCCAGGAGATTCAGAAGGAGCACAAGAATCTTGAACTTTTGCTTCAGGGTACACTAAGGGAAAACGAGAAATGTATGAGTGACTTGGAACGGTATGCATCACGTTCCCTCGCTTTGGGGTATAGGATTGCATTACCTGAATCATGCTTCCAATAGAGCTAAAAACCGCGAGAAAATGCTTGAACGTGAACTCGCCCGCATTGCTGGAGAAAACTGGCAGGTCCGCCCTTCTCTCTCCCAGTAGTAGTAACCTTCCGATCCATATATACTAATAAAAACCCTGTAGGCTAACCTCGAAATAGCACCGCTACCCTCATCCCGTCCTAGCATGATGCATCAACGTTCCAACACCATCAGTTCTCCTCTAACGCTCAACATGGCACGGCACACTTACTCTCCCTCACCCTCTCCAAGACCAGACAGCAGGGTTGCGAACCGAAGTCCTGAACACCCTCAACAGCAATCGTTGAATCTAGCACAAATCGAACAAGTACGCATGCTAATATTAGGCATGGAGCAACGTCTTCAAGTGAGAGAAGAGAAACTAGTCAAGACGGTGGAGAGAGCGGAAGATGAAGGACGGAGATTTGAGGCTTTGCGCTCAGAGATCATCAATGATACGTGATTTCGGAGGCTACAGTTCCGCACTGTGTATTCGAACGCGACAACAACATATGAACTACTTCCTATCTGGAGAGTCACCGGACATTACTACCCCCCGTGACAACGGAGCTGGAGAAACCCGCGTCTATATATTATTACCCGTGTACGGGATGGGGTCGGGTTCAAATCTTTTTCGTCTCCATTATGTATACTGCACTTTGAAACTCGACTTTGATAGTTTTGTTGTATCCTTTACCATCCACGCTTTGGCTATACAATTTTTTCTAACAGTTTCCATGGGTAAAAAAATCAAAGATCTATGTCGCACAACGTTCCCTGCACAGCAAATCTATTATATCGATGATAGTCACAATGAATCAGAAATATCGGTATGAGTTATAATGACTATACTAGTATACGGCCCCCGAATGCAAAATAGAGTGTAAGGTATAGAAGAAGATTGTCTGGGATGGTAAAGGCTACAAGATAGATGTGTATGATATAAAGATAAAAATATTGAAATTTCAAATAAAAATGCTACAAAAAAATATATGATTGATGAAGGAAAAAGCCGATGAAAGAAAAAGTCGATGAAAGAAAAAAATCCAAGCAGTGAAAAAACTTCGGGTCTAGAACATGTTCATCATCATCATCTCCCTCTCACTCCTCAAATGCGACACCGTCATCTCTGCTTCAGCTTCAAGAGGGAAATCTTCCTCTCCTCCTTCCAAATCCATCGCACTCAACATGCGTTCCTCATCACCCATCATCCAAACACTAGCTCTTATCTCGAAAATTCTAGTTTCCCGTTTCAAAAATAACCGAGCGGGAATGGGGATCCAAATTTTTAAATACCATCCTCGCCCAGTCGTCTCATCAGGCGCGCCTCCATTCCGATTGTTGTTGTTCTTAGTGGCATCTCCAGGGTGGAGAATTTGCGTCTGACCACGACCTTCTACTTTTGGTTTGGTATAAATCCTCTCCCATCTACCATCGATCGTGATTTCCTTAGAGTCAACAACAAAAGGACTAGGGGTCTTTTGCCTATCAAACGACGAGAAGGAAGCTCTGTCCCAAGCCTTTTTTTGGGGAAATATGCATTGAACTGCGTATTCAATGGTGGGGTCATATACGGTCATAGAGCTTGGGACGGGGAGATCGTCGCATCTAATATCAATCAGGCTTACATCGGGTAGAGAAATCGGTGTTCCAGTCCATATGCGTGGGTCTTTAGCCATGAGGCAGAGGAATATAGGGCATGAAAAGAAAGCACTACGAACATGAAGAAAAAAAGTATGATTGCAATTAGAAACATTTTAAGAGTGTTAAATGACTCGGAGATACGTACTCGTCACCCAAATCCCATGCTTCGTAATGTGATGTCTTGGGAAACGCGATGGAGAGCTCACAGTCGGCGGCCCCGAGATGCACACAACCCCAAGCGTCTTTCCTAGATGAGGAAGGACCTGTGGGGGTGTCCGACCTTGATGACGTTAAAGAGGTAGTTTGGCGTGCAAACGGAATGAGGGGTGCCGTATTCTGACGGAGAGAACGTAGAGCAAGGGAGGATGTAGGGCCAGAATGTGGATGCAAGTCTGGCCCCACGGTCGTAATATGTTTGTTCAGAAGACTCTCCCTTCCCTTGTTTATGTTTTTTGCCTTCTTGACACCCATATTCTCAATGATGACGTTGGAGTGCCTGTTTAAAGGGAATGGGAATTCGTCCCCGAGTACAGCATCGTCGTCGTAAGGAATAGAGAAAGGCGCGCCGGAAGAAGCGGAATAGGAATTCGAGGATGCGGTCATGGCGGGGTTATTTTTGGGTGTAGAATTATCAGGCAGACTAAGGATCGATGGTAAGGTCTCCATGTCCCAAAGGGAGATTTCATAAAAAGAGAAAGCAGAGCGAGTAGTAGCAGTAGTTGAAGCAGTTGATAGTAGAGTTACTGATTCAGATAAAAGACTCGATTGCCCTACATTGAAAATCGTCGGTAGTGGTTTCGGCACCGGGCCACTGCCACCTTTGCTGATTTTCTTTTTTTGAGGACCTTTCGTATTAGCAGTAGTGAGTGAGAGAGCTGAAGACTGTGTGGGTTGAAAGAAGGGTTTTTGTTTAAACTCGTGATTGATCGAAGAGGAGGTAGGAGTGGCACTGCTGTTGCGGGGGGCAGGGTTCTGAGCAACTTGAATTACTACCGCATCCGTAGCAGCGTTCCGGAGTTTGTCAGTGGTGGGCCGTGTTCGAATGGTTTCGACGGAAGTCGTAGAATTAGTGCGTTGGCGAAATGGCAAACTGCGTTCATTATATTCATAATCTGTATCCCTCCCGTTCCCAGACTGGACGCAGCAGACTGACTCGGCAGTGTGTTGACGCCGTATAGATTGAGAAAGCCCTTGTTCAGGAAGGCGGGAGTTTGGGATCCGATAGCTGGGGGTTTGGGTTGTAGTCGTAAAACTAGTATATCGGCTGAATTGATTCTCCGAATCAAGTTCCTCCAGTTTCATGATGAATCAGTGGGGGGAGGAAAAAAAAAAGAGTAAAGAGAGTGTGTGTGTGTGTGAAAGAGTGACTGAAGTCAGAGAACAACCAGAAGGAGAAAATGAAAGTGAAAGTCGCAAAAGAACGGGTTTGGTGCCACTGGCCGTAATGAGTCGTAGAGTAGAATTCGTGGGGAAATCTATACTTGGTCTAGGACTGTTTTATGACATTTCCCGCGCTACGGGTGGCACAATGAGGACCACGGTGTTGAAAGTGTTCCGTTTGTGGGTCATTGTTTCATTGTTCTTTCCTGATGGAATTTCGGCGTTATTACGCGAGGCCAAAGAGATCCCTGCGAGGATGATATGATGCTTCCAAGACCAAAGGAGTGTTTTTTCGGTTCACCTGTGGTGGGTTGTTTGTCGATGCTCAACAAGGTACTCAACCTTGTAGGTTTCTCGGGTCAGTATTATCGTCGATATACGTATTTGCAGTTTTCAAAAACTTCTGTGCAGCATGAACCTGAGGAATGGCGTTTCTCTGGTTTGGGTTTTTGATGTTTGCGGTGTTATCATGATGGTGACTGACACAGCCACATGCACAGCCAATGATCAATGTTCGTGTGCCGCTTCGTAGGAATTGCGCGCTTTGGGGGGCGGGATTATCCTGAAACCAATTACAGTTATTTTGTAGATGTTTCCGCATCTGTGCCTTCTCAATTTGACTTGGGCTCAGTGTTGGAATGGTGGATTCCGGGTTTACCGTTCATAGTACTGGGTATCCAAAAAATGAAAAAGATGTGGGAGAGAATTAAAAATGGAAAAACATGCCTAATTATTGCCTTAATATGAATGACTTTTTTTTTTCTTGCGCGCAAAGCGCGCATGTACACTATCTTTTGCACTTCTTTTGTAGTGTTCACAATTCTGAATAACTTCTTTTTTTTACTGAATTATAGTTGCACATCCATTAATTAAATTAAGGTCAGCTTGCATTTGTATTTAATAGCTTGACAGAGTCTCAATGTATAAATCTGTAGGCATGGCAGATAACATGTGGCTATGCAGGCAAGAAATTTACATTCGGAACAATTTTTCTCTTCCAGCACACTAGTAATGGGGTTGCACAATCCTCAGTATGTGTGACACGGCCAAATTCTTGAGACATCACATTTGTGCTCTCCACACCTCTGAGATACAAAATAATTTGTGCTGTATTTAAGAATAAGAAGTAATTATACATGCCTAAGATATTCCTTACAGGAAAAACATTATATTTGACCCAAAAATGCGAAATGAATGTCAATTGCCTGCCAAATATGAGGCTCCAAAGAGATTGGACATTATCCCTTCAACCACAGCACCTATGAGCATAATTTGCAGGAGGATTTTGCTTAGAATTTAAATTCCAATTGATCTACAAGTCCAAAATTTTAATTAGTGCCCCCTATGTCAAGATAGACCCTCAAAATGTGCACTTTAACATGGTTAGGGGCCAGTAATTAAAAATTTAAACTCGTAGAATTGAAGCCATATACAAGTAGATTATTTTATCCCTGCAAATGTAATCCTAAATCCTATCTGTTGTGAAGATAATAGCCCAAGAAGACACAGGTGGAAGCAAGAGATGCACTGGTGATTGTCATGGGTAAACTATAAAATTTTCCGGGTTTGGACCCATGGACATGTACATCTAAACATTCTCTACATTTTGCAATTTTATTTGTCCAGAATGGTGAAGAAATGAGTAATCTGTGGGCCCACCATGGTAGATCAATAATTGATGTGAGCAAGTTGAGTTGCCTAATTTGGACATATTCTAAATTTGACGAAGCAGGGCCACCATGCAGGAGGTGTAGCCAGGTCATTTCTCCACGGATTTTGATAAAACAAATTGCAAAAAATTCAGAAAAAAAAGAGCTACATGGCTCAAAGCAGAAAATTGTTGAAAATACACAAGATTCCTTGTGACAGTTCCTAGAAGGATCTGAATATCCATACCCTTATCTTGTTCCTCATATCCTTCACTTAGGCCTCTTTGGCACTTGTAAGCTCATCCTTGATGAGGTTAGTAAAACTGGGGAGACATATTGCTGAGATGATGAGCAGGATTGGGAGGATGTGGATGATTGACATCAGAATGTATAAGATCTTGGTCATAATATTGCAATTTTCCCAGAATATTTCATTTATTTAGGGGTAATATTCAGGATTATTGTATTATATACACTATACTATGTATACTTTGCAAAAAAAATGGAGGGAAACAGTCAATAACTCAAGGAACTACAACTGTATCAGTAAATGTGACATCAATGGCTGTGTCACACAGTGTGACTGGGTCAGGCTGTTACTGGGGATTGTTCACCTCCACTAGTAAAATATGAAAATATCCATGATGGTAGTAAAATTCTATTTGGTTGTAAATTAAAAAATTGGGAGCATAATAATTTAAACTGAAGTAATGGGAACAAAATGTTTCAGTTGGCAGATAACAAAGGCCTCTGATTGGCTATGGTAGATAACATAAGTCTCAGGCAGATAACATATTGATCTTTACAGCCTCAACAAAGGCACCTTTCATATATTTTAAGAGATAGGATCATTCTAAACATAGGTTTTCATGAATTCACGCTGAGAGCTCACTTTAATCCTCATTTTTGAGCTCACAATGGTTAAAATATTGGCGAACCGTGCTCTTTTCGGACTTTGCCGGGCAGATAACAAACCCAGCACAACCAACGGTAAACCGGATTCCGCGTGCGAGCTGCAAGGAGCACGGACCGGCGGGTATTAATAAGCACGTAGTTAGGGTATATAAGGATGAGTACAGTATGTCTGCCAAACGGAATTGTATTAGGTCTACAAACAGTACGACTGGTATTTTTACACTCAGACATCTTGGTGAGTTTCGGGGCACCACTTTGTTTGAGGGCCATTGCTTTGCTTTGCATGGCATTTACGAGTCCATTTATTTTATTTTATTTAAAGTAGACATTGCAACTTTTTTCTCTCTATCGTATATCCCTGATTTCTATGTTAATTTGACTTAATCTCAAAATTTTGGACCTCTTGCAAACGTCAAGATTAAAATTCTTATGACTGTGGATTTGCACGTGATGGATGGCCGTGGTGAGCAAATGATAGAGCGAGCCGTCTCGTAACCTGATTCCCGTGAGTTCCCATGTCGTTAACTGCGTAACAGGATGGCAGTGCTGCCAGACAAGAGCATCCATATATGTCAAAGAGGTGATTTAAACGAAGAAGCCTCCTCATTCTATCATTCCTTCTCGCCATGTCTTTGTTCGAGGGAGCGTCCGAATTCACAATTCACGGCGGCCAATTCAACAATCATATCGCCGGCGACGTCTACCTAGGACAGCACGAAGGCTCCAGCCAACGTAAGTTCAAGTTGGCCCTCTGTGTAATGGAAAGGTTCCAATGTTTATGTCGTGCTCTCCTTCCCTCCAGTGGTCCGCAGGCTCGTCGAAAAAGACGCAGATTTGAATCAATACTCTGTCGAGCATAATACTTTAACGATACCTCATTTCTCAAAATCACTCCTGCTTCAAGATATACCGATAGACGCCGACGCAGGTCGTATCAGCAAAGGGAGTTGCTCTTTCGACCTTCTGGCCCGTTTGGGCCTTTTTCCAGGACAACAAAACGATTCGCTGGCAAAATATGATGCGGATGTGCCTCTGGGTGCGGTAGTCAGCCGCGGCAACTGTTACTGTGGGTGTATTTCTCGGCATGGCTTCATTTTCTTGGTGAGCAAGTATTTCCAACGTGCGTCGATGGTGGAGGTGGCAGGAGGTGGATCTTGCATTGTCCTTTTGACAAGCATCGGGCGATTCAAATGCTACGAAATCGAGGACCGTACTTTCATTCACTTTGACACCGGTACCCGATCCTCCTACATCGATCTCGTACAGGACCAGGATCTGGATGACATTCTTCGTGTTGCCCAAGGAGAATACTTGTCCACCACCGGTTCCTCTCCTGCCATTGCTGAGAATATATTCCAATGGCATCGAAATACAGGCGAACCGTTTGAAAGCATAGCATCAGGGCAATTCTATGGCGTCCCGAAGGCGATGATTTACATGACGAAACCGACTCTTCAAAGGTGGGAGCGACTTCAAGAGTTCGCCTATTCGATGATAGATACTGTCCTCTCTGTTTTCGATGGACTCAGAGAGCCCGCGGAATTTGTTACTGCGTTGAACAACCTTCCGCCCATCGATGACAGTACTCGGGCAGAAACAATATTGTCAACTCCGAGTTCGAGTCCAGCAGAGAAGTTGGCCTTCTGCATAGGTCACTACCGTCTTCTTTCTCGCAAAAAAATTCGCGGAATGTCCTACGAAAGTGCGATTTCAGCTTTCGCGTAAATGATACTCGGCTAACTTGCGGAATTTGTAGTTTTTCATACATTTGTTGGCCTGGCCATGTCGGATATGCTGGCGGCGCACAAGCACTTCCGGAGTCCTCGGGTAGATCTCACAAAGCTTATCAAAACATCTCACGACCGTTTTCTCCAAATCCTGGATGGCTTTCAGCCTATGGATAATTCAAATGGTGGCGGAAGGCTTAGCAACGGCCATATCCAACAGGAGCTCCAAAAATTGCTCCATACTAACAAGAATAACGTTGCTCTGGTAGCATTTCAAGGGTTTATAGCATTCCTTTCGCTGTGGAACGCGTCTCGAGTTCTGTTACGAGCAAGAGAGGCACCTGAAGAGTGGATCCGGTTTGTTGGAGCGGAGGATGACGAGCTTTTTATAGGATAATTCTGGTAGGGAGTGCGTATTTCATTGGGCACTGCAGAGGACGGCATTAGACCTCTCTCAACATTACTCCAGAAAAGCGGCGCATTCGCTATGCACGGCCAATGAGAAACGCACATCGCCATATACAACCTTACTGAGCTACGTGACACTTGTTAGATTTAGTTATGTGTTTGTTGTATGCTAGAACAGGCTCAAATGATATATGTTTCATAATCTAGCAATTTCAAGTATAGCCTTACAGTTTCGAGCAAAATGTATTTATATTGAGTAGTTTCTATCTACAGCTATGTAATATGACTGTAACATTATTGAGCCCCATCGACCCACGCCAGCTGATTTCGAGCCAAGTCGAGAAGAACTCGGTTTCGGATCTTGTTGATTGCAATGCGATCTTGCATTGATCCTACAGGTACAATGAATTATAATATAAATAGCCAATGTACAGTTGATTAGCTCATAACGCATAAGTGAGTGTTAAATGACTCGAGACACGTACTCGTACCCAAATCCCATGCTTCGTAATGTGATGTCTGGAGAAACGCGATGGAGAGCTCGCAGTCAGCAGCCCCGAGATGCACACAACCCCAAGCGTCTTTCCTAGATGAGGAGGGACCTGTGGACGTCGAAGAGGTAGTTTGACGTGCCAACGGAATGAGAGGTGCCGTATTCTGACGGAGAGAACGTAGAGCAAGGGAGGATGTAGGGCCAGAATGTGGATACAAGCTTGGCCTCACGGTCGTAATATGTTTGTTCAGAGGACTCTCCCTTCCCTTGTTTATGTTTTTTGCCTCCTTGACTCCGATATTCTCAATGATGACGTTGGAGTGCCTGTTTAAAGGGAATGGGAATTCCACCCCGAGTACAGCATCGTCGTGGTAAGGAGCAGAGAAAGGCGCGCCGGAAGATGCGGAATAGGAATTCGAGGATGCGGTCATGGCGGGGTTATTTTTGGGTGTAGAATTATCAGGCAGACTCAGGATCGATGGTAAGGTCTCCACGTCCAAAAGGGAGATTTCATAAAAGGAGAAAGCAGAGCGAGTAGTAGCAGTAGTTGAAGCAGTTGTTAGTAGAGTTACTGATTCAGATAAAAAAGACTCGATTGCCCTACATTGAAAATCGTCGGTAGTGATTTCGGCACCGGGTCACTGCCACTTTTCTTGACTTTCTCTTTTTGAGAACCTTTCGCTCTGACAGTAGTGAGTGAAAGAGATGAAGGGGTTGAAAGGAGAGTTTTTTTAAAAACTCGTGATTGATCGAAGAGGAGGTAGGAGTGGCACTGCTGTTGCGAGGGGCAGAGTTCTGAGCAACTTGAATTGTTACCCCATCCGTAACGTTCCCGAGTTTCGCAGTAGTGGGCCGTGTTCGAATTGTTTTGGCGGAAGTCGTAGAATTAGTGCGTTGGCGAAATGGCAAACTGCTTTTATTATATTCCTGATCTGCGTCGCTGCCGTGCCCAGACTGAACCCAGCAGATTGGCTCGGCAGTGTGTTGACGCCGTACAGATTGAGAGAGCCTTTGTTCAGGAAGGGTACGAGGGTTTGTGGTCAGATAGCTGGAGGTTTGGGTCGTAGTAGTATATTGACTGAATTGATTCTTCGAATAAAGTTCCTCTAGTAGAGGAAAGAAAAAAAAACAAGTAAAGAGTGTGTATGTGTTAGTGATGGACAAGTTCAGTCCTGAACTTTGGTTCGAACCTGAACCACCCTGAACTGAACCTAAAGTTCAGTTCAAGTTCAGAGGATTGGCTGAACCGAACCAAAGGTTCAGTTCAGGGTTCAGGCATTTATGAAAGGTTCAAACCTGGTTCAAACCACTTCATTTTTAGGGTAGAAAAAATAGAAATTTTGTAAAAATTCTGGTGTTTTTCCAGTATAATGTACTTTCATTACTTTCATTACTTGCTTATTACTCTAATGGCTGCAAATTGGTTAGGATTTGGCAGTTTTCAGGTTTTATTAGTTATAATATTATTAAATAAACAGGCCCTAGCCCCCCCCTAAGCTCAAATTAAAGACAAAAACCTCAATTAAAAACCTCTACTCAACCTCTACTTCAATGGAAACCTGATCAGATAAAATATTTACCATGAGTGCAACCTTTTCCAGGCAAATTTAATGGTGGGAAATTTTACAGGTCCAAACCTGAACCAGACCTGAACCGGACCTGAACCGAGGTTCAGTTCAAAGTTCAGCCAAATGCCTGAACCGGACCATGAGTCCAGTTCTCGGTTCGGAAAAATAGGCAAAAAACCGGACCAAACCGGACCTGTCCATCACTAGTATGTGTGTGTGTGTGTGTGAAAGAGCAACTGAAGCCAGAGAACAACTAGGGATGCCGAAGTTCAGTTCGGTTCAGTTCGGAACCCATTTTCTCAGAACCAGAACCAGAACCACTTAGGAAAACTAGAACCAGAACCAGAACCAGAACAGAACCAACAGAACCGGTTCTCTTGGTTCGGTTCTGGTTCAGAACCAGTTCAAACCATAAGAACCAGTTAACAATAGATTTTGTTAGGATATCACCAATTAGACAAGAATTTTTCATTTTAAGTTTTATTTTCTAAAATTACACCTTATTTATAAATATATCTTAAAAGTTGAGGCCAGAAGTTTGTAGTATTGGTGTTATAACCATGACATCACTAATAGCAAACATGAAAAGAAAAAATACTATTGTTAGGTAACACTCAGTTTTCCATCCAATCAGTCCAACTCCTGACTTTCAGTCTTTCACATGAACACCCAGACCCAATGAGCTTCACACCCAAGCCCAAACCTAATTCCAAAACTGTAAATTCCACCTCACCAACAAACTTAGTTCCCCTCTCATTTCTACTCTTCATTTTCATTTGGCCCCAACTTTCACCTGAGTACCTGAACATGACCAGTTCAGCCCAAACTCTAAATTCCCAAACTCTAAATCATTTTTTATAAAAGGTCTAAATTGGTTACCTCTTATTCCAGATAAATCAGTGAAAGGTAAAACTAATAATATTAATAATGAAATACAAACTTGTCATTTTTCATTTATTCTGGTATTGTACCACTTATCATTTTATTATTTTCACATGACACTATTTGATTATTTATTTTCCATAACTCCATTATCTTTATATTAGTATTTAAATCCCCCCTCACTTTAGCAGGGATCCTTATCCTTTCCTCTTTGGATCCTCTGCTAGGTGACAACTATAAATTGGATTCTTGCAATATGAGTATATTAATAACATGGTAAACCTGAAGTTATAAAGTAAATGAGACATGTTATTGATTATGTACTATGCCAGACCAAAGAATAATGTACTTCTGATTGGAAATATATAGTGTTGGTGACTTGAATAAATATTTTCATTATAGATACAGGTAGTGTGTCATTTAACATGCAAATAAGTAGATATCTTACTTAAGTATTTGCCTTGGGATAAAGTGGTTCAGAACCGGTTCGAACCGGTTCAGAACTGGTTCTCAGATTTCTGGCCAATCCAGAACCAGAACCAGAACCAGATGGCTGGGGGTGAACCAGAACCAGAACCGAACTTTGGCATCCCTAAGAACAACTAGAAGGAGAAAATGTTGCAAAAGAATGTGTTTGGTCAACGTCTGGTGCCACTGGCTGTAATGATGTAGAGTAGAATTCGTGGGGAAATCTATACTGCGCAGAAGTTTCTGAAAACTGCAAATACATTTATCAATGATAATACTGACCTGAGAAATCTACAACCGTGTTCATGTGAAAGACTGAAAGTCAGGAGTTGGACTGATTGGATGGAAAACTGAGTGTTACCTAACAATAGTATTTTTTCTTTTCATGTTTGCTATTAGTGATGTCATGGTTATAACACCAATACTACAAACTTCTGGCCTCAACTTTTAAGATATATTTATAAATAAGGTGTAATTTTAGAAAATAAAACTTAAAATAAAAAATTCTTGTCTAATTGGTGATATCCTAACAAAAGTCTATTTTTAACTGGTTCTTATGGTTTGAACTGGTTCTGAACCAGAACCGAACCAAGAGAACCGGTTCTGTTGGTTCTGTTCTGGTTCTGGTTCTGGTTCTAGTTTTCCTAAGTGGTTCTGGTTCTGGTTCTGAGAAAATGGGTCCCGAACCGAACCGAACTGAACTTCAGCATCCCTATCAAGTCACTTGACGACGGGTCAGGGTCTGACCTCGTCAGACCCGGGTCATGACAAGCCTGGGTCCGGGGGCGCGGTAAAAACAGGACTATGTTTGACAACGAATGTGAGCCTTCAGGCCCAGTGAAACTCGGACATGTGATTTTCTGTGATTTTCTGTGAATATCGGAGCCCAACAGACAAACACAGCCAACTGCAGATTTTGTCCAACAATGCAGATTTTTTTCTGCGATATTCTGCTAAAAATATATCGTTGTCGCAGATATTTCTGCTTCCATCAGTAAATTGGGGAAAACCCTATCTAGCGTTGTGAGCTCCCAAAATGCATTACAGACGGTTGTGGGCGTTATGAACTGGTCACCATATTTTAGGTCCACTCACAATGTCAGATATTGCTAGATAGTGCCAGGTCCAGTTAATATTTGACCCGTGATATCATCAGTTTGTTGTAGCGATGCTAGATTACTATGAGATTGATATCACCCCTCTGTATGATGACCGAATGGCTATAATATTCTCGTCAATTGTCTACAAGGTACCAGATCTGAGATTTCCCATGCACCGCTACATTGCTAGATATTGCTAGATAATATTTTAGATGTAATGTCATAAGTTTGTCATAATGCAGCATTACTATGGAATTGATATCACCTCTCTGCATGACGACAGAGCAGCGTCAGATTCTCAGAGATTTGCAATGCATCGCAAACCACATCACTGTCTGCGAGCTAGATATAATATAGTTAGCAGGTTGCAATGCTGTCTCACTTTCTCAAATATTGGAAATTTTCATGAATATTCATGTGTGGGTATCACACCGAAAAGAAAGCCAAAATGATGTATTTTCCAGCTACTACATAACTACAGGTTCTAAACTGGCAACGCTGTGACTGATTGAGCCTACTTCCTGAATAGTAGTGTCGCCCGAAAGCGCCCAGCGAGCCTGAGAAAGAGTGTCAGGACCATAGAAACGTCGATACAAGTGGCGAGAACATACCAGTATAGCGGATATAGTAATAGCGCGGCGTGATATTGCAAATTTGGTGAATCCGGGCCATTGTCTCGGTCTGGGGTTGAAGTAACTCGCCATTCATATACCTTCTGGCCAAGGGTCCACGGAATGCGGACGACATAGATCTGAGCAAGAAATCAACTCCTAAAAAGCAAAGCAAGGTATAAATAAAAGATGAAGTACTCACCGCGCCAATCCTTCTGAAGGATAGGAATACCGGCGCTCGAGTACAGTATAGTCTCGCTCACTCATCCAACTTCTCGAAATTTGTTAATATCTGTGAACAGGTCACAAGTGAGTGCGATGCTAAAGTATGAGAATTGAACTGACCTGTTGTTGAAGCCATCTCTGACACAGGGGAAGAAATGACGCTTGTTGTAGTTTTTCGCAGGTGACAAGCTCTGAGAAAAGGGTGCTGATGAGCGTGGTTTTTCCCAACCCAGATTCACCTTGAGAAGCGATTCAACAACATAATTTCATCTCCAAATGAATGGGGAACGCACCGACAACCATAATGACAAAGTGCCCACTGCGTTTGGCAACAATTTCTCGTAATGTAAAGAAGTTGGCAGGCTGGAATACTAATCGCGTGAGTGTGGTGGTGGTGGCATCATTTCGCGCGAGTAGAATTAGTGGGGGTTGATAGAAGAAATTCCTGTTTATATATCTCAGGCTTGTGGGGCCACCCCGCCTTCTCACCCACCAAACAACAACAAAATGGCGCGATAGTGGGGCTGGCGTATAACGACTGCTCCACACCCAAGCTTGGCGACCAATGCTGTGTCGTCCGAATGGGATTAACATTTTCATTCTTAGAACGTGTTTGTTGATAAATGCAGCCGCTCGCACTTCTGCTGAATCATCCTTGATGCTGCATCACCGGTGCGTAGTAACCTGCACACATGATTTACTGTCGTTGAAATTGGTCGTATTGGGCGTAGAAACCTCCGTTAGTAATGCAGTCGGGACCTGGACACCAGCCAACGCCCAGGACGAGTGGTCTCCTACGTGCCAATTCTTAGCCGGTTTTGTAACCGTTCCCGACAAGGCATATCAGATGCTTGCATCACTTCCGTTGAAGATGGCCTGAAGAAGGCTGAACTAATTGGTTGGCCAGTGATGATTAAGGCAAGCGAGGGCGGAGGAGGGAAAGGAATTAGGAAGGTAGAAGACCCGAATTTTCCAGCTGAATTAGCAGTTATGAGACTCGTTTGGAATAGAATCTGATTTGTTTGCGAGCTTATATCTGCTCTATGTCTGGCTTAGAAACCTGTGCTGGGATTGTAATGAGGGATGAACCATCCAGCATCTGATAATAATACTGTGATTCCACTATGAGCCTTGCAGCCACTGCACAATACAGTTTTGATACAGTTACAATATTCTTGCCATATTGTAATGGAATATAATTTGTTTACAAGCTTATATCTGCCTTATTTCTGGCTTACAATCCTGTGCTGGGATTGTAATGAGGGATGAACCATCCAGTCTCTGATAATAATACTATGATTCCACTGCGAACCTTGCAGCCACTGCACAGTACAGTTACAATATCCTTGCCATATATTAATTGGTTCACATTATAGAAGCAATACTTTATCCAGTTGACAATACCACATTAGTCTTGCAGCATGCATCTAACAGGTTACAAGCTGTTGTTGAGGTAATATAATATTGTAATGGGTTCGTAAACGTCATATTGCTAAATCAGGATTTCCCTAACTTCCTGATGTCCACCATCGACGCACGTTGGAAATACTTGCTCACCAAGAAAATGAAGCCATGCCGGGAAATACGCCCACAGTAACAGTTGCCGCGGCTGACTACCGCACCCAGAGGCACATCCGCATCATATTTTGCCAGGGAATCGTTTTGTTGTCCTGGAAAAAGGCCTAAACGGGCCAGAAGGTCGAAAGAGCAACTTCCTTTGCTGATACGACCTGCGTCGGAATCTACCGGTATATCTTGGAGCAGGAGTGATTTTGAGAAGTGAGGTATCGTTAAAGTATTATGCTCGACAGAGTATTGATTCAAATCTGCGTCTTTTTCGACGAGCCTGCGGACCACTGAAGGGAAGGAGAGCACGACATAAATATTGGAAGCTTTCCATTACAAAGAAAGCCAACTTGAACTTACGTTGGCTGGAGCCTTCGTGCTGTCCTAGGTAGACATCGCCGGCAATATGACTGAATTGGCCGCCGTGAATTGTGAATTCGGACGCTCCCTCGAACAAAGACATGGCGAGAAGGAATGATAGAATTAGGAGATTCCTCGCCTCACCTTCTTTGAATTACCTCTTTGACATATACGCCCTGCAGCACTGCCATCCCATTACGCGGTTATAGTCGTTTGCGCTTTGTTTTTCACAATAGAATTCACAGCAGTGTTTGATGTGCTGTCAATCAGGTTTGGCCAAATAGGGTCCGCCAAGGGATCTTGGCCTCCAGGATCTTCATACTGAATCATAGTAGAGACTAGTCGAGACTCGATAGATTATCATGGATAATTGTAAACTACAAGAAGCATTGCGTAGATCCTGAAGGCCTGAAGGCTCATATTCGTCATCAAACGAGGCTCGCCAGGACATAGGTCCCTACAGGGATGCGTGGAACCGTGACTGTCAGCGTCAGTCACATCAAACTCTGCGCCGTGAATTTCGTTGTGCAAAACAAAGTACAAACGACTGTAACGATAATGGGAATCAGGTGCTGCAGGACGGATACTTGACGATTCGACGAATACTAAGTAGAATGTCTGAGCCCAAGTCCGGATAAAAATCGAGAAGGCCCAGATGCGACCATTTTGAAAATAGCTGTAATTGGTTGCAGCCTTGCAGGATCCCTACGAAGCGGAAAAATATAGATTTATGTATGTCACATAAACGTTGACCAACTGTAGCTGTGCATGTGGCTGTGTGATGGCTGTTGCCATGTGGAATGCAACAGCTATTACGCAAGGCCAAAGGGATCCTGCGAGGATGATATTATGCTTCCAAGATCAGATGAGTGTTTCATCGGTTCATTTGTGCAGTATTATCATCGATAAACGTATTTGCAGTTTTCAAAAACTTCTGCGCAGTATAGATTTCCCCACGAATTCTACTCTACGATTCATTACGGCCAGTGGCACCAAACGTCGACCAAACACGTTCTTTTGCGACCTTACACTTTTATTTTCTCCTTCTAGTTGTTCTCCGACTTCAGTCGCTCTTTCACACACACGCACACACTCTTTACTTGTTTTTTTTTCTAGAGGAACTTGATTCGGAGAATCAATTCAGTCGATATACTACTACGACCCAAACCCCCAGCTATCGGACCACAAACCCCCGTACCCTTCCTGAACAAAGGCTCTCCCAATCTATACGGTGTCAACACACTGCCGAGTCGGTCTGCTGCGTTCCGTCTGGGTATGGGAGCGACACGGATCACGAATATAATAAAAGCAGTTTGCCATTTCGCCAAAGCACTAATTCTACGACTTTCGTCGAAACAATTTGAACACGGCCCACTACCGCGAAACTCGGGAATTTTACGGATGCGGTAGCAATTCAAGTTACTCAGAACTCTGCCCCCCGCAACAGCAGTGCCACTCCTACCTCCTCTTCGATCAATCACGAGTTTGATCAAAAACCCTCCTTTCAACCCACACAGTCTTCATCTCTTTCATTCACTACTGCTAGTGCGAAAGGTTCTCAAAAAAGAAAATCAACAAAGGTGGCAGCCCGGTGCCGAAACCACTACCGACGATTTTCAATGTAGGGCAATCGAGTCTTTTACCTGAATCAGTAACTCTATTTTCAACTGCTTCAACTACTGCTACTCGCTCTGCTTTCTCTTCAATGAATCTCTGTTTGGGACATGGAGACCTTATCATCGATCCTGAGCCTGCCTGATAGTTCTACACCCAAAAATAACCCCGCCATCACCGCATCCTCGAACTCCTATTCCGCATCTTCCGGCGCGCCTTTCTCTACTCCTTACGACGACGGTGCTGTATTCGGGGTGGAATTCCCATTCCCTTTAAACGCACGCCAACGTCATCATTGAGAATATGGGAGTCAAGAAGGCACAAAACTTAAACAAGGAAGGGAGAGTCTTCTGAACAAACATATTATGACCGCGAGGCCAAGCCTGTATCCACATCCCGGCCCTACATCCTCCCTTGCTCTACGTTCTCTCCGTGCACCTCTCAATCCGTTGACACGTCAAACTACCTCTTTAATGTCACCAAGATCGGACACCCCCGCAGGTCCTTCCTCATCTAGGAAAGATGCTTGGGGTTGTGTGCACCTGGGTTGCCCATCGCGTTTCCCCAGACATCACATTACGAAGCATGGGATTTGGGTGACGAGTACGTGTCATTTAACACTCACTTATGCGTTATGAGCTAATCAACTGTACATTGGCTATCTATATTATAACTTTTACCTGTAGGATCAATGCAAGATCGCATTGCAATCAACAAGATCCGAAACCGAGTTCTTTTCGACATGGCTCGAAATCAGCTGGCATGGGTCAATGGGGCTCAATAATGTTACAGTCATGTTACATAGCTGTAGATAGAAACTACTCAATATAAATACATTTTGCTCGAAACTGTAAGGCTAAACTTGAAATGGAAAGAAATTGCTAGATTATGAAACATATATCATTTGAGCCTGTTCAAGCATACAACAAAACACATAACTAAATCTAACAAGTGTGACGTAACTCAGTAAGGTTGTATATGGCGATGTGCGTTTCTCACTGGAAGAGGGGCATTTCTCGTTCTTCTATGGGCTGGCCGTGCATAGCGAATGCGTCGCTCTGGAGGAATGTTGCAAGGGCTCGGATGCTGTCCTCTGTGCCCAATGAAATACACACTCCCTACCAGTATCTCTCAGAATTATCCTATAAAAAGTTTGTCATCCTCCGCTCCAACAAACCGGATCCACTCTTCAGGTGCCTCTCTTGCTCGTAACAAAACTCGAGACGCATTCCACTGCGAAACAAATGCTAGAATTCCTTGAAATGCCACCAGAGCGACGTTATTCTTGTTAGTGTGGAGTAATTTTTGGAGCTCTTGTTGGATTTGGCCGTTGCTAAGCCTTCCACCACCATTTGAATTATCCATAGGCTGAAAGCCATCCAGGATTTGGAGAAAACGGTCGTGAGATGTTTTGATAAGCTTTGTGAGATCTACCCGAGAACTCCGGAAGTGCTTGTGCGCCGCCAGCATATCCGACATGGTCAGGACAACAAATGGATGAAAAACTACAAATTCCGCAAGTTAGAAGAGCATCATTCACGCGAAGACCATAAACGCACGTTCGTAGTCCATTTCGCCAATTTTTTGGCGAGAAAAAGAACGGTAGAGATATATCCACGAGGCCAACTTCTCTTCTGGAGTTGACATTGAAACTGGCCGAAGACTGTCACCGGTGGGCGGAAGGTTGTTCAATGCAGTAACTAATTCCGCAGGCTCTCTGAGTCCATCGAAAACAGAGAGGACAGTATCTATCATCGAATAGGCGAACTCCTTGAGTCGTTCCCACCTTTGAAGAGTCGATTTCGTCATGTAAATTATCGCCTTCGGGACGCCATAGAATTGCCCTGATGCTATGCTTTCAAGCGGTTTGGTTGTATTTCGGTTCCATTGGAATATATTCTCAGCAATGGCAGGAGAGGAATCGGTGGTGGACAAGTATTCTCCTTGGGCAACACGAATGATGTCATCCAGATCCTGGTCCTGTACGAGATCGACGTAGGAGGATCGGGTACCGGTGTCAAAGTGAATGAAAGTACGGTCCTCGATTTCGTAGCATTTGAATCGCCCGATGCTTGTCAAAAGGACAATGCAAGATCCACCTCCTGCCACCTCCACCATCGACGCACGTTGGAAATACTTGCTCACCAAGAAAATGAAGCCATGCCGAGAAATACGCCCACAGTAACAGTTGCCGCGGCTGACTACCGCACCCAGAGGCACATCCGCATCATATTTTGCCAGCGAATCGTTTTGTTGTCCTGGAAAAAGGCCTAAACGGGCCAGAAGGTCGAAAGAGCAACTCCCTTTGCTGATACGACCTGCGTCGGCGTCTACCGGTATATCTTGGAGCAGGAGTGATTTTGAGAAGTGAGGTATCGTTAAAGTATTATGCTCGACAGAGTATTGATTCAAATCTGCGTCTTTTTCGACGAGCCTGCGGACCACTGAAGGGAAGGAGAGCACGACATAAATATTGGAAGCTTTCCATTACAAAGAAAACTTGAACTTACGTTGGCTGGAGCCTTCGTGCTGTCCTAGGTAGACGTCGCCGGCGATATTGTTGAATTGGCCGCCATGAATTATGAATTCGGACGCTCCCTCGAAGAAAGACATGGCGGGGGGGGATGATAGAATTACGAGATTCCTCGCCTCACCTTCTTTAAATACCTCTTTGACATATACGCCCTGCAGCACTGCCATCCCATTACGCGGTTATAGTCGTTTGCGCTTTGTTTTTCACAATAGAATTCACAGCAGTGTTTGATGTGC
>MU130133.1:52931-69715 GCA_015039465.1 Phlegmacium glaucopus | reverse complement strand
ACAACAGCTTGTAACCTGTTAGATGCATGCTGCAAGACTAATGTGGTATTGTCAACTGGATAAAGTATTGCTTCTATAATGTGAACCAATTAATATATGGCAAGGATATTGTAACTGTACTGTGCAGTGGCTGCAAGGTTCGCAGTGGAATCATAGTATTATTATCAGAGACTGGATGGTTCATCCCTCATTACAATCCCAGCACAGGATTGTAAGCCAGAAATAAGGCAGATATAAGCTTGTAAACAAATTATATTCCATTACAATATGGCAAGAATATTGTAACTGTATCAAAACTGTATTGTGCAGTGGCTGCAAGGCTCATAGTGGAATCACAGTATTATTATCAGATGCTGGATGGTTCATCCCTCATTACAATCCCAGCACAGGTTTCTAAGCCAGACATAGAGCAGATATAAGCTCGCAAACAAATCAGATTCTATTCCAAACGAGTCTCATAACTGCTAATTCAGCTGGAAAATTCGGGTCTTCTACCTTCCTAATTCCTTTCCCTCCTCCGCCCTCGCTTGCCTTAATCATCACTGGCCAACCAATTAGTTCAGCCTTCTTCAGGCCATCTTCAACGGAAGTGATGCAAGCATCTGATATGCCTTGTCGGGAACGGTTACAAAACCGGCTAAGAATTGGCACGTAGGAGACCACTCGTCCTGGGCGTTGGCTGGTGTCCAGGTCCCGACTGCATTACTAACGGAGGTTTCTACGCCCAATACGACCAATTTCAACGACAGTAAATCATGTGTGCAGGTTACTACGCACCGGTGATGCAGCATCAAGGATGATTCAGCAGAAGTGCGAGCGGCTGCATTTATCAACAAACACGTTCTAAGAATGAAAATGTTAATCCCATTCGGACGACACAGCATTGGTCGCCAAGCTTGGGTGTGGAGCAGTCGTTATACGCCAGCCCCACTATCGCGCCATTTTGTTGTTGTTTGGTGGGTGAGAAGGCGGGGTGGCCCCACAAGCCTGAGATATATAAACAGGAATTTCTTCTATCAACCCCCACTAATTCTACTCGCGCGAAATGATGCCACCACCACCACACTCACGCGATTAGTATTCCAGCCTGCCAACTTCTTTACATTACGAGAAATTGTTGCCAAACGCAGTGGGCACTTTGTCATTATGGTTGTCGGTGCGTTCCCCATTCATTTGGAGATGAAATTATGTTGTTGAATCGCTTCTCAAGGTGAATCTGGGTTGGGAAAAACCACGCTCATCAGCACCCTTTTCTCAGAGCTTGTCACCTGCGAAAAACTACAACAAGCGTCATTTCTTCCCCTGTGTCAGAGATGGCTTCAACAACAGGTCAGTTCAATTCTCATACTTTAGCATCGCACTCACTTGTGACCTGTTCACAGATATTAACAAATTTCGAGAAGTTGGATGAGTGAGCGAGACTATACTGTACTCGAGCGCCGGTATTCCTATCCTTCAGAAGGATTGGCGCGGTGAGTACTTCATCTTTTATTTATACCTTGCTTTGCTTTTTAGGAGTTGATTTCTTGCTCAGATCTATGTCGTCCGCATTCCGTGGACCCTTGGCCAGAAGGTATATGAATGGCGAGTTACTTCAACCCCAGACCGAGACAATGGCCCGGATTCACCAAATTTGCAATATCACGCCGCGCTATTACTATATCCGCTATACTGGTATGTTCTCGCCACTTGTATCGACGTTTCTATGGTCCTGACACTCTTTCTCAGGCTCGCTGGGCGCTTTCGGGCGACACTACTATTCAGGAAGTAGGCTCAATCAGTCACAGCGTTGCCAGTTTAGAACCTGTAGTTATGTAGTAGCTGGAAAATACATCATTTTGGCTTTCTTTTCGGTGTGATACCCACACATGAATATTCATGAAAATTTCCAATATTTGAGAAAGTGAGACAGCATTGCAACCTGCTAACTATATTATATCTAGCTCGCAGACAGTGATGTGGTTTGCGATGCATTGCAAATCTCTGAGAATCTGACGCTGCTCTGTCGTCATGCAGAGAGGTGATATCAATTCCATAGTAATGCTGCATTATGACAAACTTATGACATTACATCTAAAATATTATCTAGCAATATCTAGCAATGTAGCGGTGCATGGGAAATCTCAGATCTGGTACCTTGTAGACAATTGACGAGAATATTATAGCCATTCGGTCATCATACAGAGGGGTGATATCAATCTCATAGTAATCTAGCATCGCTACAACAAACTGATGATATCACGGGTCAAATATTAACTGGACCTGGCACTATCTAGCAATATCTGACATTGTGAGTGGACCTAAAATATGGTGACCAGTTCATAACGCCCACAACCGTCTGTAATGCATTTTGGGAGCTCACAACGCTAGATAGGGTTTTCCCCAATTTACTGATGGAGGTGGCAGGAGGTGGATCTTGCATTGTCCTTTTGACAAGCATCGGGCGATTCAAATGCTACGAAATCGAGGACCGTACTTTCATTCACTTCGATACCGGTACCCGACCCTCCTACGTCGATCTCGTACAGGACCAGGATCTGGATGACATCCTTCGTGTTACCCAAGGAGAATACTTGACCGGCACCGGTCCCTCTCCTGCCATCGCTGAGAATACATTCCAATGGAACCGAAATACAAGCGAACCGCTTGAAAGCATAGCATCAGGGCAATTCTATGGCGTCCCGAAGGCGATAATTTACATGACGAAACCGACTCTTCAAAGGTGGGAGCGACTCAAGGAGTTTGCTTATTCGATGATAGATACTGTCCTCTCTGTTTTCGATGGACTCAGAGAGCCCGTGGAATTTGTTACTGCATTGAACAACCTTCCGCCCATCGATGACAGTACTCGGGCAGCAGGTATATTGCCAACTCCGGGTTCGAGTCCAGCAGAGAAGTTGGCCTTCTGCATATGTGTCTACCGTCTTCTTTCTCGCAAAAAAATTGGCGAAATATCCTACGAAAGTGCGATTTCAGCCTTCGCATAAATGATACTCGGCTGACTTGCGGAATTTGTAGTTTTTCATACATTGATGGGTCCGACCATGTCGGATATGCTGGTGGCGCACAAGCACTTCCGGAGTCCTCGGGTAGATCTCACAAAGCTTATCACAACATCTCACGACCGTTTCCTCCAAATCCTGGATGGCTTTCAGCCTATGGATAATTCAAATGGTGGCGGAAGGCTTAGCAACGGCTAGATCTAACAGGAGCTCCAAAAATTTCTCCATACTAACAAGAATAATGTTGCTCTGGTGGCATTTCAAGGATTTCTGGCATTGCTTTCGCAGTGGAACACGTCTCGAGTTCTGTTACGAGCAAGAGAGGCACCTGAAGAGTGGATCCGGTTTGTTGGAGCGGAGGATGATGAGCTTTTTATAGGATAATTCTGAGAGATACTGGTTAGGAGTGTGTATTTCATTAGACACAGAGGATGGCATCTGAGCCTCCCAAGATTCCTCCAGCAAGGTGGCACATTCACTATGCACAGCTAGCCCATGAGAAAATGAGAAAAGTGCCTCTTCATCAACCCAGTGAGAAATGCACCTTGCCATATACAACCTTACTGATCCATGTCACACTTGTAGATTTAGTTATGTCAGTTATGTGTCTTGTTGTATACTAGAACTGGCTCAATGATAGTCTAACTCATTTATCTATATCAGGCAGTAAATTTGCTTGTGATGAAGCACAAACTTGCTGCCTTACACCCCACAAAATTAAGTAATATATTTCATACTCATATATCCCCCATGCTGCAGCAAATGCCAAATAGCTGTAAGAAGTTTCGTAATAGAAACTCAGCCAGAAACCATCATGTGTTAATTTATATACTAAGTTGTAGATAATCAGCTAGTTTGTAGAAAGGATTTCAGCAACTGTTGAAAGATCAAGTAAGTAAGTATAACAGGAGTTGCATTGCCAAAATGATATCACATACTAAGAGGATTTGCCATGATTATGCCAAACAGATCACCATCTGCATCCAGCATGGAATCAGATTGAGAAAAAGCATTTTCTACTGCCACCACAAAGTCCTTGGAAGAGGAGGAATTTGCATAGACTTCTAGGGCTAATTGGAACTTTTGAAGCAAGTAATTGTCTGAATTTTGCCTTGACAATTGGGCAAACAAAGAATCAACCAGAGTAAATATAATGACTAGAGAAGCAAAACATTGAGATTTTATGAATACAAAGACAATCAACACTGTACCAGTGCCAATAATGACCACATGACAGTGAGGCATTGTAGAGGAAAGCTAAATACAAATGTAGATTAATCCCAGCACATATAAATAAATAAAAATTGTGTCTTACAATTGATGGTATGAAGTATGAGAGGATCCCAAAACATTTCTCCAAGTGTTGATTCTGGAAAGGTGAAGCTCAAATCTATGTTGAACTTTGGAACAGTATGGAAAACATACATCAATGACAGTCCACTATGAATTACATAAGAAGATGCATGGCAAAAAAATGTTGAGGCAATGGATGGAACACATGTATGAGCTATCAAGTAAGAATGGGATGAAAAGCTAAAAGCTCACCCGCTGTGAATAGCACATATATGTGATTTACAAAGTAAAGAGATGGTAGAAACTCACTTGCTGTGAATAGATGTGAGCTAAAAAGTAAAGAGGAAATAAAGGGAAGCTGAAAGTTCACTTGCTGTGAATATGTGAATAATCAACAATTGTAAGATGCAAAGTAAGGACAAAATGAAGGCAAGCTGAACCCACTCTCTGTTGATAGCACCCCAGATATGAGCCATAAAGTGAGTAAGAGATGGGAGAAAGCTGGAAACTCACTCGCTGTGGATAGCACAAAATATATTAGCTACAAAGTAAAAGAGATGAAGGAAAGCTCAATACTCACTTGCTATGAGTAGCACAGACAGATGTGAGCTGCAAAGTGAAGGAAAGATGAAGGAAGCTCTCAAAACCCACTTGCTGTAAAAATAGTGCACACAGATGTGAGCTTTAAAGTGAAGAGAGAAGCCAAAAGCTCACAAGCTGTGAATGGTACAGGCAGATGTAAGACTACAAAATAAAGACAAGAAGAAGGTATGCTAAAAGCTCACTCGCTGTCAATAGCACAAATAGATGTAAGATACAAACTGAAGAGATAAAGGCAAGCTAAAAACTCACATCCTGTGAAAAAGGATGTAAGCTACAAAATTAAAAAGAGATGAAGGGGGGGCTAAAAACACACCTTCTGTAAATAGTGCATACAGATCAGATATGTATCACAAAGTGAAGTGTAGGAGAAGGCAAGCTAAAAACTCACAAGCTATAAATAATGCAAACAGATTTAAGCTAGAAAGTAGGGAGGGAGATGAAGGCAAGCTGAAAGCTTACTCCCTGAAAATAACACATAAAGATGTGAGCTAAAAAATTAAGTGGAGGTGAAGGCTGAAATTTTACATCCTGTGAATAGGCACAAAATGAGGTGAATTGAAAATTGATGAGGAGATGAAGGAAAGTTGGAAACTCACAAGCTGTAAATGGCACATGCAGATAAGCTACAAAGTATAAGAGATCAAGAAAAACTGAAACTTACTCCCTGTGAATATGCATGCAGATGTCAACTACAAAGTAAAGAAGAAATGATGGGAGGCTCACTGGCTGTGAACAGCACACACAGAAGTGAGCTATAAAGCAAAGAGGAGATATAAAGAAGCTAGAAACACACATCCTGTAAAATGTCAAATATAAAGCAAAAAGAAGATGAAGAGAAGTATAAAACCTACTTCCTGTGAATAGCACAAAAGATTATAAGCTGTAAAAAAAATGAAGGGAAGCTGAAAACTTACAATCTATGAAATACAAACAAGTCTGAGCTACAAGATAAAGTGGACATGAAGGAAAAGGCTAAAAACTTACAATCTGTGAACAGTGCACAAATATATGAGCTAAAAGGTGAAGAGAAATAATAAAGGAAAGCTGAAAACTCACAAGCTTAGAATGGCATGATAGCTGTGAGCTACAAAGTAAAAAGAAGATGAAGAGAAGAGAAACCTCACATACTGAATAGTCATACAGAGGTGAGCTACAAAATAAAGAGGAGATGAAAAGTGCCAAAAACTCACTTCCTGTGAAACACAAACATATGTGAGGACAAAGCAGAGAGGAAAAGAAAGCTAATGACTCACTTCCTAAGAATAGCACACCATTGATGTGAGCTACAAAGTAAAGTGGGTATGAAGGAAAGCTGGAATTTTACTCCCTGTGAATAAAACACACAGATATGAGCTGGAGAAATGAAAAGAAGCTAAAAACTCACTCTCTGTTGAATAGCACAAAAAAATATAAGCTACAATGTGAAGAGGAAGCTGAAAACTCACTTGCTGTGAGGCACAAACAGAGATGAGCACAAAATAAAAAGAAGGATGATATAAAGTTGATAACTCACTTCCTGTGAGATGGATGTGAGCTACAAAGTAAAGTAGACATGAAGAGAACATAAAAACTCACTCCCTGTAGTAGCACACAAATATGTGAGGTTGTGTGAGCTAGAATGTAAAGTAGGGGAAGCTGAAACTCACTCTCTGTGGATAACACAAAATTATATGAGCTAAGCTACAAAGAAAAGAAGCAGACTGAAAACTTACTCCCTGTGAGCAGAGTAAAAATATGTCAGCTTTAATGTGAAGAAATGAAGGAAAGCTAACAACTCACTTTCTGTAATTAGTATATACACACATGTGAGCCACAAATTGCAGAAGAAATGAAAGGGAAGCTGAAAAACTCACAAGCTTTGAACAGAACAAAACAACTGTGAGGAACAAAGTAACAGGAGATGAAGGAAAGCTGGAAACTCACTCCCTATACAGACCACACCATTAATAATTATGATATAAAAAAGATGCCAAGAACCATGCTACTTACAGTCTGTGAGGGGAATGATATTAGAAACCAATCATTAAATTTCTATAGGTACATACAGTCTGAAACCATCCCATCATTGCATTTTTCAGCAGTCTGCACCCCACACAAAGCTAAGTAGGAATAACAAACCTCCTGTAGATCAAGACCAATCAACATGGGTAGATGCCAATATAGTTATCTATCTTACTCTCTGTGTTGTGAAAATAATAATAATATCAACATCATAGCTCAATGTTATTCAGAACAAAACATGTAAAACATACCATCTATTATTCCAATGTGATGATATTAGAAGTCATAAATTTCAATTAGAAAATCCTTACAGCCTTGAAAACCTCAGTAAGTCATATGCAATCCAAATTGGTTTATAGTATAACTCACAGTAATCTATTCAAGGCCCAAACACAAGTAATTTATAAGCATAATTAAAGCCATTATATGATCAATTTCCACTCACAGCCTAAGCATGAAAAAAGGCCAGAAATTACAATGAGCAATGCAAGCATTGTTCAGTATATCACAAAACATCACATTCTACACATCAAATCAAATGATGCCACTTTCTAAAATATAGGTATGCTTACTTTCTGTCCAAATTAAATTGAGAGTCTTGATGTTAAACTTGGTGTTTTATTCTTGGAGTATAGACTCACATCCTAATAGCAATTACAAAAAATACTACTCAGTTATCAGAATGGACTCACCATCTATCAAAAGAGAAAAAGAAGGAAGAATTCTG
This sequence comes from Phlegmacium glaucopus, assembly GCA_015039465.1. NCBI lineage: Eukaryota > Fungi > Basidiomycota > Agaricomycetes > Agaricales > Cortinariaceae > Phlegmacium > Phlegmacium glaucopus. Next base: position 62,089 of record MU130133.1, on the reverse strand, counting down.
AGCAGAATGAATCAGGATTCAGGAACACTAACTGTCTGTTCCATACAGCTTTGTTAACTAGAGATGCACTTGTAGACATAGAACTGAAGCTTACATCCTGTCAAAAGGTCCTTCTATATCAGGATGATATGGTAGGATTAGTATCACACTTACAATCTGCATAATTTCTGCTATAAGTACAATCAGAAAATGAATATACAAGGACTCACTTCCTGGGGAAACAACAATGGCCATAAGTAAATTGTCACTACTATCCACAGATAATTTGGAGACATACTCGCTGTCCAATGAGATGAAAAATGTAGAATATGAGGGGATGCACTCGTAGGAAAGAAAATCAGACTCACAACCTGTATATGTATACAAGTAGAAACAGCAATGAGTGGGAAAGTAGTAAGCAATGAAAACCAACAGACTTACAAACTGGGAGTCGAAGTAAAGTTGTGTTAGTATCCATCTTCAAATACCATACAAATATTACAGAGACATACACTCTGCTCAAAGGAAGTTAGTAAGTAAAGATCAAGCACCATATAAAGTACTTAACACCACTTACAGGCTATTAAATATTTTGACATTCAAACAGGGTAGTCAATGTTAGTAGCTCTGCGCACCAAACTGTGTGGGAATAAAACCATTGCGCCACGCAACAAAGATTTTTGTTCTTTTTGTGAAAACATTGCTCCCTTGAGCACCGCTAAGCAAAGTGATGATTGAGTTGGACCGATGATATGTGAACATGAGCTCTCACCTTGTGCGAGTGGAATGATTTGTCTTGTGGTACATTCAAATTTAGCGACCGTATTAGACAAGCAGCACGACTCACTCATTGATAACGCGCTTAATACTAAATTCCACGTCGTTCCGGTGTGCCGATATAATTAATAGCTCCAGAGCTTGACTGTCCAAAGCTTCCGCAGTCTTTATAACCAGCTCGTTGCAGTCCTTGTCTGGCTTGTTCATCTCTGAGTGGTAAGCAGCTCATTAAGTAGCGACTATCATCAACCTAGAAGAAGAGAACTTACCACGCAACTCCACAATATTTTTGGGCTGGTGGGATACCTTCTTGAGCGGCGCAAGATAATCCCGTTCAAACTTGGCTCTTGCGAGAGAGGGGACATTCTTTCTTGCTTCGCGGGGGGGTATTTTCTTGTTTAATTGTTCGCTGAATACCTTCTTGTCAAGGGCGTCCATTTTTGTAAAGACCGCGATAACGGGAACTTGCAAATCCATAAGCGGTCGGCGTTCGGTGGGAAACGCTGGGTCTGCCTTACCATTTCCGATGTCGCTCTCAAAGAGACTCATCTCCGCTTCCGTCAATGGTCTGTCGCTGCTTGTAGGAAGACAATACCTAAACAACGAACATGAGAGAGGCGTTTCAAGAAGTTCACTGGTATACGAGCGGGCGTACCAGATGGCGTGTAATTGATCTTTCATGAGAGTCATCTTCGCCCGTTCGTTGATAAACTCCTTGACTTTGACCAATTCTCCAGTAGCGCCGGCTTCGAACCCACGGGAGTCGTGAAAGATAAAGCCTTGTGCGGTCGGATATACAATCTGGTGCTCGATGTCATGCTCTCCACGCTATTAGTTTAACATCCAAAACTCCCATTGAGTATTTTTTTGGCACAGTTTTTTTTTTGGAAATAATGAAAAACACACACTTCGTCGGACGATTTAAGCTCTGATACAATCTATATTGAAGAAAGGACAAGTTTCAGTGGTGAGGGGGCGATCGTAAATTCAAAAAGACAAAAGTATTAAAGAAGCACCTCGTTTCCCTCTGCATCAAGAAACTTGGGTTTGTGGCCCATAGCATGGCATACTTTCTCTAGAATAGTGGTTTTACCCGCGTTTGCGTTGCCAATGATCAGGACTCGAAAGCGCTCGGCCCTCTGGCGAGTATTCTTCAAGTTCATAGAAGCCATTTGTTCAAGTTTCGGTTCAAGCACTGGCTAAACGTTTGTTTTATTTTGTGATGGAGTTGGGGAAGCTTGTGTGACGGATGCATATGTGATAAATTGTATCGATAAGACTGGTGACTTGTTAGTCATCCATTTTAGTCATCCAGGTTTGTGGGGGTTTCCGGAAACCTCAAATAATTTAACTTGAATATGGTTCACTCGAAGGTTAACTTCGTAGCCAACAGAATGACATTGGTTTAAATTTACAAAAAATGCCGTCTACGTGAGAGGTTTGTGAAACCAAATGCCTTCTTCCTAGTGTCACAAATTACATAATCAGGCTGCGTGTCGAATTGACCCGCAAGCGCTCGGTTTAGTTCCTCTCCTCCAATCCATGCTCGCTTGGAGAGCTATCTCTCGACCAGCCACCAGTATAAGGCAAGGTTCCCTACTCCAGAGGCGACTTATACATCCCTCGAGATCTCTTGGCCAATTACAGGCGTTCCCAAGACCAAATAATACGTTGCTTACGAAGCTTCGTTTTAGAGCAGATGGCAAACCTAGGTCAAAACTAATAGCCCTGGCATTTGGTGATTACCCAATCCTCCCTCTCCTTCTTCGCCCCCCTTTTGAACAAACTGATTGAGACTTAGTCTTTCTCTTCAAGGTTCTCTTATTCTGTTTAACTTGTTAACGCTACTCACCCTATTCGACGTAGTCGAAGATGGAGAGTTAGCTCTAGGACTCTTGGCTAGTATAATCTACATCCAACAAACAGACATCACCTACGACTCTATCAACTTTGAAGATCCCATATCCACACTATCCTACTTCAAAAAGCTCTATCAATCATTCTCGCGAGCTTCAGAAGAAGAAGTTGACCAGCTTTTCAAAGATTTAACACGTCTTATGAAACGTGAAGGTTCATCAAAGTCTGCAGAAGTTGAAGCGCAACAGATTATGAGATCGGCGGCGGAGAAGATCCATATTGCTTTTCGAGAATTAAATCAGGATTCGATTTCAAATACGGCCAATTTCGTGTTTCTTGTGCTTAAGGAGGCAGTGGAAAGCTTGATAGATCTGGTGCAGGATAGCGAAGATGATGATGATAGCGACACCAAATACACCTTCCAGTTGATTCGGGATCATACTAAAAAGGATGCTGGTGTTTTGAAGGACTATGAGGTCCTTGGATAAACAAGGAGGATGGTGCGAGAACTTTACCAATGTTTTTTTTTATTCGACTTCAACCTTGACTCGTTATAATTTCATCTTAGGTTCAAAGAAATCTTTTTGTCGTTGGAGAATCCTATTAGATTTACAATATACTCTCTGGTTAATAAACAAGATATTAGTCTCTCACATTCAATGTGCGACCATCTATCGATCCCCCCAACGACCTTCCTCCAAGCCATTGCCTTTCAATCGGTGGAGATCTTCAAGTCGGCTTGATCGAAGTTGGTGTTTTCGATCCTCTATACGGTGTATCTCGTGCATCCCTTCAAAGGTTCTCCCACCGTGTATCTAGTCCCTCTTGGACTTTCCACCCAACTGCATCACTCTCGCCTAACCACCTCGACACCCGTTCTTCGTCCAGTTTTTCGTTATATTCATCATCCAACACAGTGACATCTCCGTTCCCACTGAGCGCCAACACCGACCATCCAACTACCATCATCCCCGGCGGTTTCTGTTCACCATTACTATCCAACGCTTTTACTATATCTCTCAGAGTAGATGTGATGACCCTTTGATCCGGCATAGAAGCACGTTCAATGATGGCTATCGGCGTATACGGAGGAAAAGCTACGCCATCGCGACGACTTTGACTTGTAGACGTATCCACGAGAGCAGTGATAAGTTGAGAGAGTCGTGCCACGCCCATTAAGAGAATAAGGGTCCTCCCTCGTATGTAACCAGGTAGTAAAACGTCTTTTCCTTTCCTGCCTACTCCAGTACAGACGATGAAAGATTCTGCAACACCTCGCTGTGTGATGGGGATACCTGCAAAGGTAGGAGCAGCGAGTGCGGAACTGACACCTGGAATGACGAGTGGCTCGAATCCGTGAGAGCGGAAGTAAAGGATTTCTTCGCCTGCACGTCCATATATGACCGGGTCACCTTGCTTGAGCTAGGTACATGAAATTTTTTTTGTCAGACGAAATAATAATAATGATAAATAACGGAACTAGGGTAAAAGAAACGACGTACACGCACGACCGTCAGTCCTTGATTAGCAGCCTCCACTGCAGCCTCCATCATTTCAATTTGAGCACTTTCAACATTTCCAGGAATTTTTTTGGCAATCCGTACTCCCACATGTTTCGGAATTAGAGCCAATATGGTTTGGGGAACGAGCTTATCAGAAAGAACAAGATCTGCCCATTGAGTGAGTGCAGTATGGGTAGCCATGGTGAGCAGGGAAGGATGTCCTGGGCCGGAACCGACCAACAGGATTCGACCATGTTTTTGGGGCGATAACAAAGATAGCTGAGAATGAGAGGAGCCGATAACGTCTACTGGGGTGTCTGGAGATAAGCACTAAATGAACGATAATTAGATTATGACGGTTGTGAACGCAACATGGACACTGAACGGTGGGTGGATTTTCTGGTCTAAAGGAACCAAGTTGCCTGGGCACAGCAGATAGCGATGTTGAGATTGGAGGAGACGTTGAATATGCTTCCGAGTCCGTACTGGCAACCGCTGTGGCGTGTGCATGGTCGATGTCGACCACAGGGACCATTTTAAGCGGCAAATTACTTGGATGGTTGGTTGTAAGTAAGTGTCGGACAAGAGGGTTCAGTTACTCACCTTGTTGTGTCTGTCGTTGCCATATGGTTATCAGACGACGGTGTAGATTTTCTTTCCCTCGTGATAGTCAGTTGGAGAGAGCGTAATGATGGTGCAATTGATCCTGTGTGCCATTTACGCGGAACTAACCTTGCGCGACACGCAACTGAATGATGAGTCTATTGAATGTGATGTACAGGATTCTCCCAATACTACCTTGGAGTTCGGTAACAGGTCCGGCTGACCGGTTTTCGGATGGTCAAAGCATAACGTAGAATGATTAAAGTTACTATCGTTGACAACTCAGAAACATCAGATGATGACAGAAGACGTCTAGCTGTTGCAGACCTTGCTCGTGACGTAGGGTTGCTCAGTGCTGCCCTTTATTTTCAGATGAAAATCAGGAAGATTCGTCTGTGAGAGCCCAGATTGAATGTCTTGGAATCTTGCAACCATTTCAGGATGTTCAAACAAGGAGAGTGGTTTTGAAAATCCGGAAGGCAATATTTTCACTCGGTAATGGGATAGATAGTAAAAAAAAGGCCGACTCATGGTTATATTTGTATTGCATGGGAATGGAAGGGATAGAAACAAAAGATCATAGTCACTCAGCATACAACTATAACTCAGTCTGCCATTTATCGATAAAAAATGAACCAAAGCGAATAGACTACTTGAGTTTCTTCTTTCTGTAGATTTGAAAAAAGAAATGATCAATAAACAATATTACGACCTTCGACAAGCATAAACTCACGGGCGGAGTTGTGATGAGTGGCCACAGGACCTTTTCCTGCAGTTGGTGGCACGGGGTGGGAGACGAGCATAGCACTTTCGGCAGATTTGTTTGTCACAGTTGTATTTTCCAGCCAACACTTTCAGCGACGGCTCAATAATTCCACCACGGAGACTAAAGCATGGATCATTAACAGGTTAGATAAAGGATAGTGAACAATATAAACGATATAAACGCACCGGAGAACGAGGTGAAGGGTGGACTCTTTCTGGATGTTGTAGTCACTCAGGGTACGGCCATCCTCCAGTTGCTTTCCGGCAAAGATAAGACGTTGTTGATCAGGCGGGATACTATATATCCAATCCAAATATTCAGGCACAGGTCTCGCTCCCACAAGGTTTTTGGAAACTTACCCTTCCTTATCCTGGATTTTGGCCTTGACATTGTCGATGGTGTCAGACGACTCGACCTCAAGGGTGATCGTCTTCCCCGTTAGGGTCTTGACGAAAATTTGCATCTTGCTCGAGAGGTAAGTAAACGGAATGTAGGAACAAAACGAAGGAGCTCACTGTGGGCTATTGATTATAGGTGATCGTCGGGAGCAGGTGGGAAATTGCTGACTTGAGTGCTATACAGCTGAATTTGTGTGGCTGACTTTAGGGGAGGTTAATAATAGTCATGTGACTCCAAGAAAATGAAACATCCGATCACTTTCCTGTTTCTATCACTGCCCTCGACGTTGACTGTTCCCATCTATCTGTAAGTACTTTCATCCTTCGACGTGTCTCTTGATGAGAATCATATGTACAACTCAGCTCACTTCGAATGCCCAAAAGGCTATGAGAAGAATACACAATATCTACCCTGACTTTTCTCTTTATCGTAACCGAACACGTCTACTTCATGCTGATACAATCATCATTCTTTAGGATTCACGACTTGCCTTTGACTGATCCATGCTGGCAGCGCAACCGTAGCCAGTGAGTACCTCAATTTTATTTTTTCGAATTTCTTCTACATGATGTAAAACCATAAACTGCAAAAACCATAATCGACGTGCTTCGCACTCTGGGTTTGATTCCTTCGGGAACCATTCAAGTCTCTGATCTCTTTTAAATATGCATCTCCTTCTGCCGATTCTTACCACCTTTTTTTTAGGTTTACTTTTCTTGCTATTTAGAGGTGGGCCAACCTGGTTATCCACCGTCACTTAGCGCACCTTTGTCGCGACGTAATATAGCTCACTTTGGATGAATGCCAATTTTTATTTCTGCGTATCTGCCACAGTGCTTATTCGGTTATGAAAGAAATTAGAGTCCCACTCGGCTGAAAGAGAAAGACTGAAAGAGTTTGAACTCATCACCCTTTGAAACATACTGTTCGGTGGCACCTTCGAATCACTTCATACTCTCCCACTATTAACCACCTGTTGCTCAACTATTACATTGATGGAATGTGCAACCGACGCGCTTAACATCAGTACCAAAAGGACCATCTATAACATTATGGCTAGATTCTTAAGCAGTTGATCCTGATGCATGATGGTCGCTATCTTACCCGCCTTGGCGCAGGCTGCTAGCCCGATGTGCGGAAATTTTATTTATGATTTTGCCGTCTTTGGGCCATGGCGACGCCTCTAACCTCGGGTCGTTTGATATAGTAGCTTATAGTCCAGCCACCCTTTTCTTTCAACGTGAATTGCCTTTAGACCTCCACCATCATGTCCGATATATTAGACTGTTGTGGATGTTGTGTCCTATGTTGCGCCTGTTTCTGTGAGTTTTCTGTCTGACCTAGTAACGGCAAATAACTGAAGAGCCTTTCATAGCAATTTGCGGTCGAGCTTGCCTTTACAGTGAGTATCTCAAACTGTCGTCTTCCTTAGGGCCCCATTACCAGTACATTTACAAAACAACGTCTCGCTTTATAGTACCTTGGGGGAAGAAACATGAGGCCCCAGAAGATCTAGAAGACGAAGCCTATGCTGCTGACATTGTACGACAAATGCACCTAGAACGGGAACATGAACAGCGACGAACTCATACTCGTACTCAGTCACAACCACAGGCCATGCCGAATCCATATGATAAAGCAGGGGTAAAAGGCCGTGAGTATTAATTATTCAATTTTTTGACAAGCTTGGAAGGAGAGCCCTCATCCACGTCTTTTATTATTTGAAAGATCTTATGGAACATAATCCTCAAGGACAAGAGACGTGAAATAATTCCGGTCCGGAGCCGCAAAATTGCTCGAGCGCTAGCGCTTGGCGTTCAAACTGTTCTTCCTTTCGAACTTTTGACTCCCTTCCTTGAGCGGAGTTAGCAATTATAGTATACGCAAAGACACTTGCAATTGGAAGGCTTTTCTGTTGATCAGTAACCAGCAGCCCTACCATCGGTTTTCAATGGACATGGACATAATACGCCTGGCTGTTAATACATCTCTTAGACACTTACCTATTCGGACTAATACTATGTTTTGTAATGGCCTGAGCTCTGAGCTTGCTCATTCTCATCCTGGTTGTCACTTTCTTAGCGTTTAATGTTTAGTCCCTCTCCCCTTTCAGCTACTGCCTTGGCTGTCCTTATCCGAATTGTCACCGGGACCTCCGAGTCGGAGCACTTTGGGCATCAGCTGTTGCATATGTGAATTTGCTTGCCTCTTTGAAAAGATCCTCCTGCGAGGAGATACTTATATTATCACTTCTGTTTGTGCAACAAGGGTGCAGATCCACATCCCCCCTATCGAGGAGGAACCCACTGAAATTGAAAACGAGAATGAAGGATTATGAGACAGCAATAGCTCGGAGATTGCACAGCTCAATGCCTTAATCGTTGAAACGTTGATCTCCAAACCGTGCCACCAAATGATCTTCATAATCTCGATCACTTTTAGTCAACACCTGTTCTCTGATCCTTCACGGTTGCTGTCATTTTGCCAGAGTTCCGACGGGTCGAGCATTGATGTAGCCGGACATGTGCGAGCCTGTTGTAGATCCGTTTTGTGCACTATATGCACTGAAGCATAAACGATATATAGATGGTCGCTATCAATTACAATGACTCGCAGCCAGACATCTTCAATCAAAGAAAGATGATCATGGCAAGGGATCGAATCAAAGTGCCTACGAAAAATGATATGATACTTAACAGCCTATTGTGACACCGTCGTAAGGACCAGCGTGGTTGCTCGTATCCCCGTCGAAAATGTTTGGAACATCCCCCACAATACATTGTGTGCTTGGATTTTCTTGACCTAGGGTTGTATTATACCAGTAAGCCTTTCTCTTCTTGATTCAGGACACAAAATTATTACCAGGACAGGAAACCCATTGATTATCTTCCGTGATGTGCACTTCACCAGATGGGTGATGGTAGCCCAAGCCCGGAGCTGGTTACAGATGCATGAGGATATCTTCGAAACATAACAAATGAACGGTTGCATACGTGGAACAATGGGGAAAAGATCCTTCCTACGGAGCATCATGATCAGACTCTTAGATCAACACAAATAAAAGATACGGTGCTAACTTGTTATTGATGTGAGTGACATTGAGGTTGGCATCAAGGTAATCTGCGAATGCTTGATTCCCGACCTGAACAAGAATTAAATATTTAGTCGATGTAGGGTCGGTTACGAAACATAGAACATACTCGAGGCATTCCATAGCCTATCATTTTGAATGATACGCCACTGATATGCAAAGGAAGATATACCCCATCGAGAAG
>MU130133.1:29315-49630 GCA_015039465.1 Phlegmacium glaucopus | reverse complement strand
CAGATTTGGCAGTGTTACGTCACGTCACATTGCCAAATGCGTGACAAAGTGTGAAACACTTGAAACATAGCTTACTCACTGAGTTCTGCATCATCCTGGATGATTCTTTTTGTATGATAAATGTATTATAGCATCATAGGAATATATAGTGAATGAATTTTGATCATAAAAGTGGTAATTATGTGGTTTTTTGAGGTGGCTGTTCTTTCTTTATCTGATGGACTGAAACTTCCAGGTAATATAACACTTCAAATATTCATTTCTGCAACATGTTTTGGTGATGTAAAATTCTCTACTATGTATTTTAAATATTTCTCAGCAGTTATTTTATTTTATTGCACACTCAGGACCTTACAAATGAGCAATTTCTACCCAGATACCTGCCAAGATGCCATTTTTGCAACTTCCAGCCAATGGAACACTTCAGAAACTGGTTTATGTAACTTGTCTTGGTGATGTGAAATGTTCTAATATATATTTTAAATATTTCTCAGCAATTATATTATTTTATTTCACACCCAGACCCTTATAAATGATCAGTTTCCACCCCAAATTTGAAACTTCCAGCCTATAGAACTGTTCATAAACTGGTCTTTGTAGCTCTTCCTGTGACCAAAAAGTATCTATGGTGTATCAAAAATATTTCTCAAGAATTTTATTATTTTATTTCACTATAATCCCACAATTAAGCAAACCCTACCCACATCCCTGCTAAATTGCAATTTTTGAGACATCCAGCCTATAAAACTCCTCAGAAACTAGGTTCTGCAACCTATCATAGTGACAAAAAATGCTCTACCATACATTCTCAGTATTTCTCAGGAGTTATATTTTTTAATTCTGCTCCCAACCCCCCACAACTAAGTGATCTTCAGCCAATTTCATCCAATGTGTGATGTTTGAGACTTCCAACCTATAGAACTCTTCATAAACTGGTTACTGTAACTAATATTGGTGATACTAAATGCTCTACAATGTATCCTAAACATTCCTCAGGAGTTTAATCTTCTGATTTTACATGTTGAGCTTGATAAAATAAGTGATATCAGCCAATGTCAGCCAAAATGATAGCTGAAGCTTTTAAGGAATAGAACTCTTCAACAACTCATTTATGAGACTTGTGTTGGTGAGCGAATATGCTATATTTTTGACTCTGAACATTTCTCAGGGATTAGAATTTTTAATTTCATGCTCCATATCTCATACTTGGAGCATGAAATTAAAAATTCTAATCCCTGAGAAATGTTCAGAGTCCACAATATAGCATATTCTCTCACCAAAACAAATCTCATAAATGAGTTGTTGAAGAGTTCTATTCCTTAGAAGCTTCAGCCATCAATTTGGCTGGGGAAATATGCATCCAGGAACAACCACACACATTGATAAAATATTATCTATTGTATCTGATTCACATCCTATTTATATGGATATACATCACTCACACTCCCCTCTGGAAGTGTTGTACAGAGGAGGAGCTCACTTTCTGCAATGTGACATACTTGTGACACGTGACAAGCCAGACATCACAGCTGTCACTGTGACAGGCATTGCCCACCACCATTTGGTATTCGGTTTGGTGGCATCGCCGGTCAGATGGCCGGAAAATTTAATGCCAAGAATATGCTAGAATATGGGATTTGAAAACACTGGCACGATTCCTGGCGATCTGACCGGCGATGCGATCAAACCGATACAAGTCGTTGACATTTTTTTTTGGAGGACATCTGGGAATTGGAGAAATGGAAGTCATCAAGGCGAAAATGTGCAAAACTCCACCTCTTACATATGCTCTGGCAGGCGTTGGCACAATGATTCCTCAAAGACTGGCGAGGTTGACGCTTTGAACACCGCAGCTAAATGGAAAACCCTAGAAATTTGGCGAAATTTCGCTCTTCAGTGCACAATCTACTGCTGAGGCCTTCACAGCGACTCACACCTACCTCAAAGGCTTTACAATGCTCGTTGTGATGGTCATCGTCAATCACTTTTCCCTATTGTAGTTAACTACGCCATTACCGTGAGCTCTCAACATCGGATGAGGTCAGGTTATCATGATCAAGTCAAGCAGCACTCTTCATATAGTGTTCCTCGTCGATAGGCTGGGCAGGTGGGTGGCTATCTGTTGCACTTCGGGATGCCTTAATCACCTCAGTTCAAATGCTTCTTGCAAAATCGGAAAGTGCCATGCCACAATTTATGTTGGGGGCAAGTCATTTCGTCGGAGTTCCGACGAGTCCGCGACGAGCATTATGTAGCTGGACATGCACAAACCTGTTGTAGATCCGTTTTGCCTGTTAAGCTATGAAATGATATATGGGCAATGGCTCGAAGACAGACATCATCAATTAAAGATGATCGTGGCAAGGAATTAAATTAAAACGCCTAGGAAAAACAAGACGATACTTAACAGCCCATTGTGACACCATCGTAAGGACCAGCGTGGTCATTCGCACTCCCACCGAAAGTGTTTGGAACATCCCCCACGGTACATTCTGTGCTTGGATTTTCTTGACCTAGAGTTATATTATGCCAGTAAGCCTTTCTCTTCTTGATTCTCGACACAAAAATTATTACCAGAACAGGAAACCCATTGATCATTTTCCTTGATGTGTACTTCACCAGATGGATGACGGTAGCCCCCGAACGCAGCTGGATAAAGACGCATGAGGATATCTTCAAAACATATCAAAAGAATGGTTGCATACGTGGAACAATGGGAAAGAAATCCTTCCTACGAAGAAGCATCATGATCAGAGTCATAGATCAACATAAATAAAAGATACGGTGCTAACTTGTTATTGATGTGCGTGACATCGAGGTTGGCATCAACGTAATCTGCGAATGCTTGGTTCCCAAGCTGAAGAAGAATCAAATATTTAGTCGATGTTGGGTGGATTACGAAACATAGAACATACTCGAGGCATTCCATAGCCTATCATTTTGAATGATACGCCACTGATATGCAAAGGAAGATATACCCCATCGAGAAGACTGGTAGCAGCTCCTATATAAGTTAAGCCAAGGCGGGTCAAAGATCAGTAAAATATTACAAATTCAATTCCAAGCTGAACGCACCAAGAGAGTGGCCGACAATTGTTACTTTAGTTGCGCTATGCGCGGCGATAGCATCCTGAACAGCTGAGAGTATTTGGGTTGCCGTTCTTGAATAAGTCAGCAACGATGCTTAAAATACTAGATCGAGAATTTGGCTTACTTGGCTTGTCCGTCCGCCCAACCGCTGTTAACTTGAATAGAGGAATTAACGCCGGGGAAGAGAGTGGCGTCTAACGGACCCATAGCCAGGGCAGCGCTTGTGGTCTCAGCTTGGCTATATACGCATCAAAAAGTTGTCAGTCAATTGTCGAAGCCTAGGCAAGAGTTGGACTAACGTCTGAGAAATATCGATTCCTTGATGAGCGACGATGACTGTCCGTTGCGATAGCGAGAAGCCAACGTACCCTTGATCACAAGTAGCAGAGTCAGATCATGGTGCCACGGAGATTCAAAGAGTATAACACCTACAGAACTGCACAGAGTTACCGTCGCCGCCTGATGCTACTGGGATGAAGTCCGAGTTTGCAGCACAATTGTCTGTTGTTCAAAGAAAACAGAAACAAAACCGTCAATCACCGCGCATGAAACGAAAGAACAGTACTTACCACCACAAGACCAGTCATTTATCGTACTTGGGTTACAATACGCTGTGCTGGCGAAGTACGTGAAAGGTTTGAACGACGAGATCTCCGATTCAGTGAGAGGGGTGATGGTTTGCCTCTTGGACAATTGAACTACCTCAAGGCCAGGTGCAGCGTTGACGACCGAGGCCAACAGAGAGGCGAGGACGAAGCCAGCAGGTAACATTCCTGAGTTGCTTCGTTCAAGAATTAGGTACGCCAGAAAAAACAAGCTGGTCACCAGGTCTATATATATATGAGTAAAACTCCCCTGGAACTTCGAGTCTGTTCGGTATCCATTATTCGGTTTGATTTAGTGACTATGAATAATGAATATGAGGTTGATGGCATCCAATCCGATTATCCAGTATTCGGTTCGATGGCATCGCCGGTCAGATCGCCAGTAAATTTCATGCCGGGAAACACCGGCAGACACCGGCACAATTCCTGGCGATCTGGCCGGCGATGCCATCAAACCGGACAGTAATAAAGCAATGTCGGAGATTAAACTTTTATGTTACAACGCTGGTGGATTGTAACTCCAATGTAACCGCCGTTGGAACGGCATACCTCTTTTGTAATATGCCAAATACCATCATAACAACGTCACAACTTTGATTTTGTCTTTTGTTATGACGCATTGTAACGGGTTAACTCACAATTTGCATTACAGTGGTGGCCATTGTTGTGACATGTTGTAACGTGTTACAGCCCAATTTAGGTTTCTCCGACATTTATTAATTTATTTATTGTCTGTCTGTCAAGGTTGGGTTCGCTAAGCAGTCGTGTCACATTCTTGTCACAAGTAATATTGATGTAGATACTAGAGACGAAAACTTGAATATGATACGAAAACTAAGTACTTATGAGCCTTATGAGCACAATTCCAAATGAAACTGGAAAGCACACATTCACCACCTAAAAAATGAAGGGAATGAACCATCCAGGAGGTCTGTGCTCTTGTACAGGCAAAGTTTGGTTCTTAAACAGAACACGCATGCACATAATAGTTTATATGACATGGAGGGCTACTACGTGGGCTACTTAATGCCAACGTGCTACTGCGCTGACTTGTAGCTATATTCTTATCATACTAGAATCAACTGTATCACGGGTCTTGTCATGACTTCTGCAAACGGCTAGATCGACACGTTGAAAGAGCATGCCACACCTACATGGGAATCACCTAGTACTCTTCTCCCACCCACACTGATCCTTTGCGATGGTCTCAAACCCAGAATCTCAGCTACCTCCTCCAACCTCAAAAGTTGCCAGTCAGACGTGCGTACATATAGTCTACCTGTATCGAATTTGAACTAAACCGCTATAATCTAGCGATGACACAGACGTTAATTCCAAGTGTTGCGAATTTTGTAAAGCCAAGTTGAATGGTCGCAACCTTATCCTTTGCTTCGATGGCACTTCGAATCAGTTTGGAGAATATGTTGTTTCTTTTGTCTCTCTGCCTATCACTTTTTTTTTTGTCTAACTCCAAGTCCCGCAGAACACGAACGTTATCGAACTCTACTCCCGTATCATCAAGGATGATTCGCAGCTCACCTACTACAATAGCGGCATCGGCACCTATGCAAGGCCTTCATGGCGCTCATACACGTATTGGAAACAAGTTTTGGATAACAAGATCGATCTTGCCATCGCTTGGTATCAGTGGTCCTTATTCTACGTCATTTCTAGCGGCTTCACATTATATTCTTTAGGAACTTTGAGAAAGTCATTCTTGCGGGCTATCGCTGGCTGTCAGATAATTATATGGATGGCGACAAGATCTTCCTTTTTGGTAAGGGATTGCTGTTAACTTCTCGGCAAATTTGGCTCACCAGACCGGTTATCCAGGGTTCTCCCGTGGAGCTTACCAAGTTCGCGTACTGGCTGGGATGATCAACAAGGTGTGATTAATGTGGAACTCCTGCAGCGTATTTTCTAATTCCCTGTTCACGAATAAAGGTTGGACTTATCTTACGAGGAAACGAAGAACAGATTCCATTGTATGTTCTTATGGTATTTTGTGCTCTCCTGCATTTGATGAACTTTTTCTAGCGCATACGAGCTGTATGCTGATCTTTCGCCAAAACACCAGGAGAAGACCGACAAGTCATCAAGGATGGCCCAACGCTTCAAGACGACCTTCTCGAGGTCGGAAGTAAGAGTACACTTTATCGGTGTCTGGTGTGTTCCAACTCATGGTCGTGGTCATGGGTCTCTAACCACATTTGAAACAGGGATACCGTCTCTTCCGTCGGCGTGATCAGAGGAAAGAGCCTTCCTGGGACGGACAACTTCAATCCAAACAGTATCTGTTATTTTCGGCATGCTCTTGCTCTAGATGAGCGTCGTGTCAAGTTTCTCCCCGAGTATGTATGTGGTGGAGAGACGTATGTGGACGAAGGGGGCAGCGCTATTTCACGCGTCAAAGAAGTCTGGTTTGCAGGGTGCCACTCAGACATGTGCGTTTCCTCATCTTCCCGGCTCCACCCATACCTATATATCTAACGGTTGTTGGCACAGCGGTGGCGGAAGCGAGAACAACGCAGAGTTGAACAACGCCGCCGTCCCAGTTCTCTGGATGGGAAACGAAGCTCTCTTTGCTGGTCTCAAGCTTAGGCATTCCGAAGTGGTTTGGAAGTGGAACGACCTAGCAGAAACTCGCCCCAAGGAATCGTTAATATATGTATGGCACTTTTTTGAACTTTTGCCATTCAAGCGGCTTCTGTATGACCAACCGGGCAATACCTGGTAATGATCTTTTGAGCACGTTGTTTTCATTCTAACAGAATCCTCACAGGTGGCCGCATGTTTGGGAAGGTCGCTTAATCAAGCCTGGCCAGAAGATTCATGCCTCTGTCAGTTTCATAAAGGATTACCAATCTAAGGCGAAGTTTTCACCGGGGATGGTCGAGGGAGATTGGAGTAGCGTCGTCAACAAGGGCCAGCAAAACAATGTCAGGTGGATGAAGGGCATCGAGAACCTCCTAGAGTTGGACCTATTCGACTATTCGAACGTGAAAAAAATCATTGATGATGGCGACGTCGCTCGCTTGGAATTCGTCGCTTTGACTCGTAAGTTTGTCTCTCGGTGCTGTGATGGTCCGCTGCTTCTGATCTAGGGTCATTCTTAAGGTGAAGGGAGACAAGCAATTGCTGATGTTGATCATGAGTTCAAGGTTCTTCGCAACATGCTAAAAGACTCAGATGAGAGGAGAGTTGCTACTTGTGTAGCGATACTGTTGAAACTAGCTACTCACAGTAGGAGTATTTCATGCTCGTTTTACAGACGATGTTAATCACATTATAGGTGCTGCCAGGTCGGCTCTCACGGAGACAAATTTGCTCCAACCCTTGGCTGGGGGCTCCGAAGTCAGAATCAAGCGCTTGGAATCGATGAGGGAGCTTCTCAAATATGGTCAGCTTGTTACATCTCTAGTTAACAACCCTCCTGACATGTTTTGAAGATGACATTCGGGGTAATTTGAGCCAGGGGGGAATAGCAGAATTTCTTAGCTCCGTGATCAAGAGCGATAGTGAAGCGGCGAGTGAGGCGAGCAGGGTCCTTTATGGATATGTACGATATAGTAAGTCTGTCCAATCATTGGTCGGCTCGTTCCGCTGACCTTGGTCTGAGGTGATGGGCGAGAGGCGTTCCTGAACATGATCACCAAAGAGTCTACCTTCGAGTGGCTCTTGAAGAATGAGATATGGCATCTGCTTAATGTCTCGTACCTCCTTACCCACGGTGAATGCCTAGAGTGTGTCGTATACTAAATGTACTGATCCTTTGCATAGACACCGGCCGGCGAATCATAGATGGCGACCTCAAGCTGCCTGACGTCAAAAATATCCAGTTATTGACACCCCTAAAAGAGTTTACTGGAGAGCTTCTCAATGATGAGCACAATGCCGACGGGCTCTGTCGGTTGGTCGAACATGGTAAAGCTAATCTCCTGTGGCTGCTTAGTTTACTAACACATCTCAAGGTTTTTTCGAGAGAGCTTCAGCAAATGATGCAATTCAATTCCTCATCGGCACAATCGGAATGCAGCCATTTGCACTAGATGTCTTGGCAGCATTTTTTAAACATCGTGAGCTTACCATCTGCCATGCTAGCGAGCTTACCGATGTTTTCATCAGCTGAAGTCCCAGGGAAGATCCCGGAGAGCTTCCTAGACCGTTGGATCAATTCGCTCCAAGCAATGGTTCTGGGATCAAATGATGCCAAACAATGTAGCGGACTGCAGGCATTATCTATATGCGCAGGATATAGTAAGCAACCGAGCTTCTATCCAAGTTTGCCTTCCCTGAATACACAAAAGGTGAGATGCGGAAGAAGATTGTGGAAGCGAATATCACCTGGCGACTTATTGAACTTTTCAAATCCAATGACGACTCAGTCCGATATTGTGCTTCGCTAGCGCTGATTACACTTGACGGAGGTAGTAAACTAGGTTTTCATTTTATATTGCCGCCGCTGATGCCTCATCCAGGTGATCCACAACCTGATATCCCTGCAAAAGAGATTATTGCCTGGTTGGTCGGTACGGTTGGTCGTCTATGGAGATATCGACGGACTGTGAAGTTTCTATCAGAAATAATAAAGAATGGTAAGGTAGCCAGCCATGTGATGACATAGGGTTTTTATATGTTTGTTTCAGACCGTCAAAAGAACTTGATGCCAGCTAGTATAAAAGACCTGAATATGTTGACACAATTGCCTGACAGCATGTCCAGTACGAAAATATTTGTCCGCCCACAGGATGTACGTGATCTTGTTGTTTTGTATGAACCTCATGCTGAACTTCATCTTACCACAGATTGTGTGTGATCTCATCCTATGAGCCTGTGATCAGATGCTGACCCCACCTTGCACATTGTCCTTCCACAGGTTGTGTGTGATCTTGTCCTATGATCCTGTGATGGGATGCTGACCCCACCTTGCACTGTGTCCTTCCACAGCGAGTGGGTGATCTTGTCCTATGATCCTGTGATGGGATGCTGACCCCACCTTGCACTTTGTCCTTCCACAGCAAGTGGGTGATCTTGTCCTATGATCCTGTGATGGGATGCTGACCCCACCTTGCACTTTGTCCTTCCACAGGAAGTGCGTGATCTTGTCCTATGATCCTGTGATGGGATGCTGACCCCACCTTGCACTTTGTCCTTCCACAGATTGTGCGTGATCTTGTCCTATGATCCTGTGATGGGATGCTGACCCCACCTTGCACTTTGTCCTTCCACAGGATGTGCGTGATCTTGTCCTATGATCCTGTGATGGGATGCTGACCCCACCTTGCACTTTGTCCTTCCACAGGTTGTGCGTGATCTTGTCCTATGATCCTGTGATGGGATGCTGACCCCACCTTGCACTTTGTCCTTCCACAGCAAGTGCGTGATCTTGTCCTATGATCCTGTGATGGGATGCTGACCCCACCTTGCACTTTGTCCTTCCACAGGATGTGCGTGATCTTGTCCTATGATCCTGTGATGGGATGCTGACCCCACCTTGCACTTTGTCCTTCCACAGCAAGTGTGTGATCTTGTCCTATGATCCTGTGATGGGATGCTGACCCCACCTTGCACTTTGTCCTTCCACAGCAAGTGGGTGATCTTGTCCTATGATCCTGTGATGGGATGCTGACCCCACCTTGCACTTTGTCCTTCCACAGCAAGTGTGTGATCTTGTCCTATGATCCTGTGATGGGATGCTGACCCCACCTTGCACTTTGTCCTTCCACAGCAAGTGCGTGATCTTGTCCTATGATCCTGTGATGGGATGCTGACCCCACCTTGCACTTTGTCCTTCCACAGCATGTGCGTGATCTTGTCCTATGATCCTGTGATGGGATGCTGACCCCACCTTGCACTTTGTCCTTCCACAGCAAGTGCGTGATCTTGTCCTATGATCCTGTGATGGGATGCTGACCCCACCTTGCACTTTGTCCTTCCACAGCAAGTGCGTGATCTTGTCCTATGATCCTGTGATGGGATGCTGACCCCACCTTGCACTTTGTCCTTCCACAGGAAGTGCGTGATCTTGTCCTATGATCCTGTGATGGGATGCTGACCCCACCTTGCACTTTGTCCTTCCACAGGAAGTGCGTGATCTTGTCCTATGATCCTGTGATGGGATGCTGACCCCACCTTGCACTTTGTCCTTCCACAGGTAGTGCGTGATCTTGTCCTATGATCCTGTGATGGGATGCTGACCCCACCTTGCACTTTGTCCTTCCACAGCAAGTGCGTGATCTTGTCCTATGATCCTGTGATGGGATGCTGACCCCACCTTGCACTTTGTCCTTCCACAGCTTGTCCGTGATCTTGTCCTATGATCCTGTGATGGGATGCTGACCCCACCTTGCACTTTGTCCTTCCACAGGAAGTGCGTGATCTTGTCCTATGATCCTGTGATGGGATGCTGACCCCACCTTGCACTTTGTCCTTCCACAGGAAGTGCGTGATCTTGTCCTATGATCCTGTGATGGGATGCTGACCCCACCTTGCACTTTGTCCTTCCACAGCAAGTGGGTGATCTTGTCCTATGATCCTGTGATGGGATGCTGACCCCACCTTGCACTTTGTCCTTCCACAGGTTGTGCGTGATCTTGTCCTATGATCCTGTGATGGGATGCTGACCCCACCTTGCACTTTGTCCTTCCACAGCTTGTGCGTGATCTTGTCCTATGATCCTGTGATGGGATGCTGACCCCACCTTGCACTTTGTCCTTCCACAGCAAGTGAGTGATCTTGTCCTATGATCCTGTGATGGGATGCTGACCCCACCGTGCACTTTGTCCTTCCACAGGAAGTCCGTGATCTTGTCCTATGATCCTGTGATGGGATGCTGACCCCACCTTGCACTTTGTCCTTCCACAGCAAGTGAGTGATCTTGTCCTATGATCCTGTGATGGGATGCTGACCCCACCGTGCACTTTGTCCTTCCACAGGAAGTGCCGTGATCTTGTCCTATGATCCTGTGATGGGATGCTGACCCCACCTTGCACTTTGTCCTTCCACAGAAAGTGCGTGATCTTGTCCTATGATCCTGTGATGGGATGCTGACCCCACCTTGCACTTTGTCCTTCCACAGCAAGTGCGTGATCTTGTCCTATGATCCTGTGATGGGATGCTGACCCCACCTTGCACTTTGTCCTTCCACAGGAAGTGTGTGATCTTGTCCTATGATCCTGTGATGGGATGCTGACCCCACCTTGCACTTTGTCCTTCCACAGCTTGTGCGTGATCTTGTCCTATGATCCTGTGATGGGATGCTGACCCCACCTTGCACTTTGTCCTTCCACAGCTTGTGCGTGATCTTGTCCTATGATCCTGTGATGGGATGCTGACCCCCTTGCAATTTGTCTTTTGATAGCTTTTGGTGTGTGATCCTATTGTGTAAGCAAGTAATGCATGCTCACCTGATGTTGTGTTTCATCTCCCACAGCCAGTATGTTTGACCTAGGATGACTACAATCTAATACTAATGTTATGTTGACTGTTGACTTTTCTCAGGCAGTCTGTAACCTTCTTGTTTCATGCCACACAGGGATGTTAATTCCACATTGGTCTTTATCTTTTATCAGAAAGTGTGTGATCTTATTCAATTATTTGTCATCCATTCTCATCATTTTTTTCTTTCATAGGAAGTCTGTACTTTCATTTTTTGACTGTCATATTGGACCCTGACACTGCTGGAATATTTTTCATTCCATAGCAAGTATGTATTGCTGTTACATCTGCTTTTCATATCATTCTGACCCTATGATGGTTTCTATTCACCTCACAGAAGGTAGATGATTCTGTTCCTCATAAATAGTTGATCTCCACATGACCTTGAGTATAGTTTTTTAGAGATTTTCTCATTTTCAAATGAGTTCTCTTTCACACTGCCACTGCCATGCTTTGTAGGTAATCCTGACGTTTTAATTAAATGCTGATCTCATGATGATTCCCCTCTTCCCATAGTTTGTCTGTTGCACTCCCCCATATGCTCTTTATATATCTCATGTTGAAGTCCCATCATTTTGACCTTTTGACTGTAAGTGTGATCTTGTTGGCTGAACTTTCATTGAAGATATTCAAATAACCATGTATGCATAGAGTTTCATGTATGGATTTTGTTTGATGTGTAGATACCCTCAAACTGTTGTTGTACATAGCAGAAGTCTGAGTTCAAGCCTCTAGTAGTCTACCCCATTTATGTTTGATTGATTGTGTTAGGAAACATGTATGAGTGCCTACTATAATTTTTTCTTAGGCCAGTTGAGTACAATTTGGCCACGTGTAGTAGTGCTAGGACCACTCCACTGCTGTTATAACTAGTGCTTTAAAGTCTGGTCCAGTCCAGTTTTTTAACCCTCAGGACCTTTAACCAAGACTATGACTGGTCCACCTCAATCCTAGGATCTCAAAAAACCAGACTGGACTGCTTAAAACTGGTTTACATTGGTTTTTTTCTATCCTAGGACTGGTCCTGGTCCTAACTGGTCTTAACCAGTCTGCAACAAGTCTTCCACTCACAGATATATCAGAAATTGTTGTTCAGTTAAATAATAGCTTCTGAAAGAGCCCAAGAATGTGAAATTCCATTAAGATTTGGATTTTTTACAATAATATTAGTAATTTACAGATCTATTTATTTCTCAGCCAGTTTTTATTGGATTTTTATGATCTTGGGCTCATTGGAAAGGGGTAAATTAGGGCTACCTTAATGCTAGTTCAGACCAGTCTAAATTTTAAAATACAGACCAGTCTTTTTCTAGTCCAGTCCAGTCTAATTACAATCTTTTTCCAGTCTTTTTCTGGTCCAGTCTGGTCTGGTTCTGGTCTTTGTTCTGGTCTTGTAACCAGACTTTCAAGCACTAGTAATAACCAGGAAATTTGATTACATGGAGGAGCCTTACCTCACCCAATTTTTGTTAAGCTACTGTTCCCTCAAACTCAAGCAGCAAGGACTAAATCCCACTGTTAGGGCACTAACTGCCAAGGATCTGCAAACTGTCAATACACTCAACTGCTTGAACAATCTTGCAGACCAAAACCATCACCACTGTGAATTCTGTTATAAATTGGTGTTTGTGTTGATATATAACACCAACCAGAGAGCAGTGGACCCTTTAGGTCAAAGGACTCCCTGTTATTCATTTAGCCTTAGACTTGTAACACACAAAGATAGGAGAAGAGAGTAGAGGATGATAAGGGAGAGTCTTTGGTGAGACTATAGCGGTTGACAGTGACAATAAAGGGGTAAAAAAAGTGAACTGAGAGAAGGAATTCACTGGAATTCCACTGAGATGATGACTGTAGAGGACTACACTCCTGGAAGCCACCAATTCTGTGGGATGCAGAATTGATGCATAATGTAATTCAGGATCATGAAAATCTGCATTTAGCAGAATAATTGGTTCTTAAATAATTCTGCCAAGATGCAAAAAACAATTAAAATCTAGCCAGATTTAGAAATTCTACCTCAATTTTACTTTTGGTACAAATTTTACTTCTGTGTGAATTCTGCAACAATTAGAATCTGGTTAGAATGTAAGATTCTGCCTTAATTTCACAAGATGCAGAATTTAACAAACTGCGGAATGTTGTCAGAATTCATTATTCTGCATTTTGCAGAATTGATTGCGTGTAGTCAGGGGCACATCAGTGGGCTGGTCAGCGCCCACTAGTACCCCCGACCTATCAGTTTTCAAACAATAGCCTACTTCTTGCAGCTTTAGGTGGAGGAAAAACAATGGGTAACTAGGAGTCCTAATTAGATTAGCAAAGGAAAATCAAGAGGGCATATATTTTAACTGTATATGTTACACAAGATACAATACCACAACTGCAAAAAAAGTCTTGTGATGCAAATATAAACAGGAAAAAGCTATTAAAAAGCCTTGTCAGGTATAAGATACATAAGGTCAAGAAACAAGCATGAAAATGTGAATGGCAATGGATGCTGCAAGTGCTGAGTTAGTGAAGTGGCACAACATTGTTGACAAAGGTTTCCACCAAGCTTTTGCTATTGTTGATGAGAGCATGTGATAATTTTTGTCCCCTCAAGGAAGTGACCCACTTGATATGGGATTTTGGCTTGATTTTGGCTTTGCAGATGTTTGCCAAAAGTTTCACAAACCAAGTTTCACATCGCTCTGTCCAGTCAATTGACCTGAGTCCACTGCGAGCAGCATTCCAAGAGGCAGGAAGAGGAAACCAGGACCATACTGCTTCTTGAACCCCATAGCCTGTGTAAATAAATGTCAGGGAGAGAACATTGTATATTAAAAATGAGCTTACCTGTATATAAGGTATATGTCCCACAAATAGCCGCAATTTAATTTTCCATAAGTTTGTCATCACAATAGGGTTGTTAAGAGTAGACAATTTGGGCTTGATTTGAACTTTATTTGAGTTTGATTTGAATTTTCATTTGAGACATGGCAGTCGGCAGCAAGCCCAAATCAACTTTGATTGTGATTCAATTTGAACCCAAGTCCACTGCATGTGCTGTTGGACTTTTAATGTGGCCCTCTAACATAAGACATCATATAGCACACTCGTTTATGGCCCCATCTGAGCTCAACATCATGAAGGCTTGCCTCATCTTGGCCAAAGCTGACCAAAAGGGCTCAAAAACGAAAGGTGCACACAAAAATGCAAAAATTCCAACCAGTGACAAGGAGAATCATATCTCCTTGAAACAAAAGAAGGAAAAGGTGAAAAAACCAGCCACAATTCAGTAGAAATTTTTTTTTATGTGTTTATGTTTTTAAAACCTTTGTAGTTGGGCTAAGCCAGCCTTCCATCACCTCACTGACAGCCTCCTCAATGAAATTGAGGAGCATCCACATTATCAACAGGCATTTGGGTTCTCGAAGGATCCATCTATCACCAGTGTCAAGACCGGTGGTGATACCCTTGCGGATCTGTATATGAAAGTTGCATCCACTGTTCTAGTGGATAATGAACACTTTTTCAGCACTTTTATGGCAGACAATTTGCCAGCTTTGGGCAAGGTTATAAGTAACTGTATTGCTGCATGAGTTTGCACTATCTTTCAATTGATTTTTGCTCCTAATCTTCTTTAGGCTCAAGAAAACCTACTGAGAGCAACAAGAGGAGTTGGGGTTGACTGGACAAGGTCTTATAGATCAAGATAGAGAGGATGAGATAGTTCCTGGCAGCGAGCTTGCTAATAAATGGGGTATATTTCTCTCATTTCTTTTCTATTAGCTTTTAATCCTATATCTATAGACCAGGTACTTTGAAAATTCCCTTGGTACAGGAAGATGAACCTGCTGTTTGGTTCCAACCCAATTGTTGACCAGTCGGCAGTTGTTAATAGCCAGACCCCAGTTGACGTATCTGCTATAGGGTCCCAGGATAAGGTATGTTTTTAAATGTTTTTTAAAAAAATACTAATCCTTTTCAAAAGTTCTCAAGACATGAACATGAGGGAACTCCTTTCTCAGACTGGCCAGACAGTGATCCTATACCAAATAGCAATGATATCAAGGATGACAAATCAGATGCCAGTCAAACTCCGGAATCATCACCTGTCCGTCCCTTGAAAGATCCCAAGACTCCAGTCACTAGTGCTTAAAAGTCTGGTCCAGTCCAGTTTTTTGACCCTCAGGGCCTTTAACCGAGACCGTAACCGGTTCACCTCGGTCCTAGGACCGAAAAAGACCGGACTGGACCGCTTCAGACCGGTTTACATCGGTTTTTTTCGGTCCTAGACTGGTCCTGGTTCTAACTGGTCTTAATCAGTTTGTAACCGGTTTTCTGCACACAAATATATATTTTTATATCATAAACGGTTGTTTAGTTTAATAATAGCTTCCGAACGAGCCCAAGAACGCTAAATTTTGTTACGATTTGGATTTTCTACAGTAATATTAGTAAAATGCCTTATTTTAGCGAATATTGTAGACTATTTTACGGATCTATTTATTTCTCAACCAGTTTTTATTGGATTTTTATGATCTTGGGCTCGTTGGAAAGGGGTAAATTAGGGCTACCCGTTTGCCGGTTTCAATTGGTCTGAACCTCAAAAGACCGGTTAATTGAGACCGGTCTTTTTCCGGTCTTTGATTCTCAAAAACAAAAGACCGGACCACTGGTCCGGTCTTTTTCCGGTCTAGTCCGGTCTGGTTACGGTCTTTTTCTGGTCTCGTAACCGGACCTTCAAACACTACCAGTCACCATCTTGAAGACTTTCACAACAACACCATCAGTTTTGGGGGTGAAGTGTAAGTCAGTTTTTGATCAAGTTAATGATCTGGCGAGTCAGGATCGCATTCAACACCTGAAAGTTATTGAACTCAAGGAGAAGGAGAAGACTCAATGCTTGAAAGAGAAGGTCACATCAAAGCATGATCTTGAAGTTGCGCGCATGAAACACGAAGCTCAGGAGGCCAAAAAACAGCATGAACTAATGATGATGGAGCGTCAGATGCAGATGCAGATGCAGTTTGGCATGCCAGCATATCCTCAAGCCCCTATGCATGTTGGACATGCAGGACCTCCTCCTTTTCTACCACATGTTGGCCTCCCAGCTCCCATCAACCCCAAACTTTTTAATTGAGTTATTTTGCTCTTTATTTCAATTTCACTCTTTAATATTTTGATTAGATTCTAACTTTCTTTCATATAATTTCTTATTCTTAATTGTCTTTACCTAAGAAAGCAAATAAATTCTCCTTTAGCTCCTCCCGCTTAATCTTTCCCTCCAATAATTCAATATCATCTAATGCATCCAACTCCTCCTCTTCCTGTGCCATCCTCTGCCTTTTTTCTCTTTTCCATTTTCTTTCTGCTCTTGCAGCTTTTTGTTGATACTTTCGACCTTCTTTATAGAAAGAATCCCTTGAAATATTACCAATTTGTTCATGTCGCATTGCAAATGCATGAAGATGTATGCATGCTATAATCCATGTGGTTGCATACTGAAGTCCCTTCACACCTTTAATTGATACTCGCAAACCTCTCAATAATAACCAGCATCCTTTTAAATAACCAACACAGTGTTCTGATTGGACTCGAAATGAGTTGCATTTTGTTGATTAAGTTTTTCTGGCCTTTCAAGGAGTATTAGTGTATTTTATTAAAATATATATGGAACTAACTTCTTATATGGAGCCTGACACCATTTTTTGAGAGGATAAGCAGAATCTGCCCAAACAAACTCATTTTCCTCAAGAAAAACCTCATGTCGCTGATGGGTTAATGACTGCTGCCATGCAGCAGCATCATGTTGGCTTCCAGGAAGTCCAACAACATAGTTGATAACTTGACAATCAGGTGTTGAAATAAGCTGGTGAATTAATTAGATCACACTTCAGCAAGTTCAATGAAAAAATACCTGGACATTCATTGAATAATTTGACTTTTGGTCAAAATATATATTTCCAAAGTCACTGGGTCGACGAAAAAGGGGAACTAAAGTCCCATCAACCATCAACCACCCATCACAGCAGGCTGGAAGAGATTTTTCTTCAACCTATGCCTTTGCTTTCTCTTTCTCTTCCCCATTGACCCAGTGAATAGATGCATTTTGAAAGCTATCTGAACAGCAGGCTGTAAGAACTCTTGTGGTCACCAGGTGAACTGTTCCAAAGCCAATGCCGAAATGGAGGGCAACCTTCATGGCACTCGCAGCATTCCCATAATGGCTGAAGCGATACAATGCAATCATGACTTGCTCCACAACTGGCATCTGTGAATTATTGGAGTTGTTGTGGAAGACCAGATCATCCTCAATGGCAGAAACCAAATCATCAAAGCATGCTGGACTGATCCGTAGGTATGCACAAAATATTTCTGGCCTATTTTCCTTATATTTGTTGATAAGTACACAGTTGTTAGGGGACATTAGAACCTGGGAACCAAGTTGAATACAAAGGTGGTTATCGAAGATAACCACCTTTTGTCTATATACTACAGGCATAGGAGCCAATTCGACTATATACAGCTAGGATGTAATAGAAGGTAGGATGAGGTAAAGATAACATAAATATAAACTGACATCTGTCACGATGTCATCGGCAAAGGGACGACTACTACAACAATAGAAGGGAGAACATGAGGAGCAGGATAAGGGATGCGGTACGGTATACAATCATAGAGTAAATGAAGGTAAGTACACACTAAGCAAGCATAGAGGCGGACACAATGAGTGTCCCCTGACAACAGTGATATATGCGTGAAATAGTGTATTTTTAAGAACACAACACTATATATATATCACTGCAAATGACGCAGTATGGGTTTCCTAGGTAGTGTAACCGTTCTGTTTTATGTCTTTGGTTTATTTCCCAATATATTTCACTTTATAGTTGTGAACAACTCAAATAGAATTTTGAAGACTAAATTTGATAACAGTGTAACCAATACACTTTCAAAACAAATGTGCAACCAATGCACCAATGCAAATAACTCCAATAGATTTTGAAGACTGACTTTGAAGGTAGTACAACCAATGTACAATATTAAACAATTCCAAACTTAGATCTGATGTTCTTTTATTTTCTTAACACTCTGATACAAAGTATGAGAGGGGAAGAAAGAAACAATCCGATGGTTTATTTGAGGTCTTTACTCTCCCCCACACATTCCGAGCGGATCCGAGCGGATCCGAGTGGATTCTGCTCGGAATTTGCTCGGACTGCTCGGAATCTGCTAGGAATAGAATCTTGGTATGACCCCCAGCCAAATTTTCATTTGACTCGGACTCATTCCATGCATATTCCGGGCAGTCCGAGCATATTCCGAGCAGTCCAACCAAATTCCGAGCAGATTCCGAGTGGATCCCGAGCAGATCCTACTAGGATCCTATCAGAATCCCATCAGGATCTGCTCGGATCCAGTATTTTCTTATCCTTACAAAAATATATATATTATGTTGCACAGCTAATAATTAAGTACAATATCAGGATTCGAACCCTGGGCCACTCCGATGACACATCACAGCGCTGAAGACCACTGAGCCAACTGACCGTTTCCGGCAGCTCGGCCTTATTCAATAAATATGGATATCTGCCCTAATTTCTGTAAGAGGCCGTGGGCAGAGGGTTTGGTCACGTGACTTAACTCACACCCTCTGCCCCGTTCACTACTGTGACTTTCTTACTCGACACATCTGTTTTTCTGTTCTTCACAATGGATGGATTGCGTACTGGTGCTTCTTAAGGTGGTCAGTAAGATCTACTAGGTACATCTGCTCCTCCTCATACCCCTCCTGAGACGTAAACTTGTAGATGTAAATGCTTCTATGTTAATCTCTTTATTTTATTTTATTTTATAAAAATTTTTTTTATGTTAATGGGACTAGTAAACTTAACCACCGGCATGCGCAACGGTACAAGTACGCCGACCACCATCGCGACCGCAGTCGACGCTGCAACGACCACGACCACTACGCCGACCGTAGGTACGACTGCAACGACCACGACCACTACGCCGGCCGCAGGTACGACTGCAACGACCACGACCACTACAACGACCATGACCACTGTGGCGACCACGACCACTACGACGACCGCAGGCACCACAACGACCACGACCACTACGGCGACCGCAGACACCACAACGACCACGACCACTACGGCGACCGCAGACACCACAACGTCCACGACCACTACAACGACCACTACAACGACCACTACAACGACCACGACCACAACGACGACCACCGTGACCACTACCGTGACCATAGGAACGACCACCAAAACCGTCGCTGAAACGACCGAAACCGTGACCACTGTACCAACCAAAACCACGACCACTGCACCGACCAAAACCCAGGCCACTGTACCGACCACCACCACGACTGCTGTAACGACCACCACCGTAACTGCAACAACCACCGTAACAACAACAACAACAACAACAACGACAGAAACAGCAGCAACAGCAACGACAGAAACAACAGCAACAACAACGACAGAAACAGCAGCAACAACAACGACAGAAGCAGCAGCAACAGCAACGACAGAAATAGCAGTAGCAGCAACGACAGAAGCAGCAGAAGCAGTAACGACAGAAGCAGTGGAAGCCAAACCCGTCTAGAACGTAGACTAGTTGTAACCGCAAGCCGTCCCCGACATCACCAACCCTCCCACCGGCACCAACCCTCCCACCGACACCGACTAGCTTCTGCAAGGCCCCCTCGTTGGCACTACGGCGAGGGGTCTTCAAGGACAAGCCAAAATGATGTTGCCTAATCATCCCCGACTCCCTTACTTATTAAAATAATGAGTGAACTCCAACGCTCTTCCGCATCGATACGAGCGGCGGAGGAGTAGACGGAATAGTCGTCTCCAAAAGGATAAATTTTTTACTAAAACAATCACTAATTTTGCCAGCGCATTCCTGCATGGACATCGCAAATGAGAAAAATGGAGGACATGGGGGGCTAGAGGAAAAGCAGAATGACCGCAGACGGACATGTAGAGGGGGCGATAGCAAGGGCAGGCAAAAACCCGCGAATCACCGGCACAACAGTTGCAACCTTCGGACCGCGAAGGCCCAGGACAAGACCCCGAAGCTGCCCCGAAACCTGCTGCCACCGAACAACCGAGCTCAAACCCCACCGTACCGCCACACATGCTACATCCCCCACCTGCTACATCCCCCACCTGC
>MU130133.1:0-26274 GCA_015039465.1 Phlegmacium glaucopus | reverse complement strand
GCTCGTCCAGGCTCATTTTTTTTTTGTAACATGTGTTCAACCTAAGGCTCGAGTAAGGCTCACGTAAGGCTCGAGTAAGGCTCACGTAAGGCTCACGTAAGGCTCGAGTAAGGTTCACGTAAGGCTCGAGTAAGGTTCACGTAAGGCTCGAGTAAGGTTCACGTTCAAGTAAGGTTCGAATAAGACTCAAATAAGACTCAAGTAAGGATCAGATAAGGTTCAACTAATACATGTATATATCACTACGGTTTCAAGTCAAGTCAAGTCAAGTCGTCGTAAAAAACGACTTGACTCTTGACTTGACTGATTCAAAAAGGACTTGACTTGACTTGACAATTTCTTGGCCAAACTTGACTTGACTTGACTTCTTGACAATATTTAAGATATAAAATGAATAATAACCTTTAAGGTAGCAGGTTCCTGGTAGGAATCCGGAATCCGTGGGTTAAAGATGAGTCATATTAGAGTCCTGGGGAACTCTTATATATTGTGGTGACTAAACATAAATACAAGGTTTTACCTATTACGATTATATATTGTATTAGTGTAGTATACCAGTAATAGAGGAACGAGTTAGTAACAAAATGAGGGTTTTCCTGAAGGTTTAGTAAACATGTAGTGGTTTCTTGGTTAAAGGTCCTTTGTACCTAGTTATATATCCTTAAAGAGTAGGAAGCTCCTGGATAGTCAAGTCGTCAAGTCAAGTCAAGCTTGACCTACTTGACGGTTAAGAGGTATACGGACTTGACTTGACTTGAAAAGTCAAGTCAAGTCAAGTCAAGTCAGTCAAGTCCAAGTCACTCAGTCAAGTCTTGACTTGAAACCGTAGTGATAAGACTGATTCGCCTCATAACTTGAACCACTAACTGTATGTATAGTAGTTGCAGTTACAGTCTAAAAAGAATTAGTTAATTGTATTTATAGTAGTAGTAGTTGTAGTCGTAGGTAGAGTTGTGGTAGTAACTGTAGTAGTAACTGTAGTAGTAGTAACTATAGTAGTAGTCGTAGGTGTAGTAGTAGTAGTAGTAGTAGTAGTAGTAGTAGTAGTAGTAGTAGTAGTAGTAGTAGTAGTAGTGACAGAAGTAAGAAATGAAAGGAGAGAACGAAAAGATATTGTATAGACCACACTATCTTCTCGTATCACACGTCTTTGGTTAATTTCAAACGACCATGGTACGTAAAATTTTACCTGAGTTTTGGTGGATTGGTTCTTAAATTGACGAGTGTACGGACAAATAAGAAAGAATATGCTCGGACCCGCTCGGATTCTGCTCGGATTCTGCTCGGATTCACTCGGATCCGCTCGGATCCGCTCGGAATGTGTGGGGGAGGGTAAAGTACTGCAAAAAGCAGGTGAGTAATAGCAACCCCACGCGATGACTCAATACTCAATAGTCAAGTAAATGCCTAGAGTTAAAAAAGGATAGGCGAGACCGTCGTTTGCTGCTGATTCTGCGGAAAGTATGTGTCGCAGATTTACTGGGGCATGACGAAATCTGAATGTGAATATTGAAGAAAACCACGATGCACTGCCGGTATGAGTGGGGAACCAATATGTTGGAATTTATCGAACCCAGTAGTTAAGTAGTTGATAATATTATTCACGTTTGGCCAGCGCGGGTCTAGCGCCTTGCAAACGAGTGAGTAAAACGGTACACTACTACTACTACTCATATCCTATCGTGCTTACTAATCATTCCTAATCGGGAAGACCTTTTCTAATGCTCGAAAATATTCAACACAATATGCTTCCCATGTTTTGTAACCTTATTTTCTCTGTTAATTTCCTCACCGCCATCTCATGTTCCGTGCCCCTAGACAAATCTTTTGGGCGCAGATGAAAATCCAGTGCTAGGTTATGATTTATGATTTTTTCGGATCTATTGTACTTTAGGATGTCTTAATCACCCCAGTTCGAATGGCTCCTCGCAAAAACGGAAAGTGCCAGAATTCATGTTGGGGGCCTTGGGGCAAGTCATTTTGCCGGAGTTCTGACAAGTCCACGAGTCCACGACGAGCATTAGTGTAGCCGGACATGCACAAACCCTGTTGCTGTAGATCCATTTTGCCCGTTAAAGCACAAATGATATATATAGATGGTCACTATCAATGGCAATGGCTCGCAGACAGACATTTTCAATGAAGGATGATACTGGCAAGGAATCAAATCAAAATACCCAGGAAAAACAATACCGTACTTAACAGCCCATTGTAACACCATCGTAAGGACCGAAGTGGTCACTCGCACTCCCGTCGAAAATGTTTGGAACATCTCCCACAGTACATTGTGTGCTTGGATTTTCTTGACCTAGGGTTATATTATGCCAGTAAGATTTTCTCATCTTGATTCCGGAAACAGAATTATTACCAGGACAGGAGACCCATTGATTATCTTCCATGATGTGCACTTCACCAGATGGTTGACGGTAGCCCGCGAACGAAGCTGGTGACAGACGCATGAGGATATCTTCAAAAGATAACAAAAGAAGAGTTGCATACCTGGAACAGTGGGGATAAAATCCTTCCTATGAAGCATGATGATTCAGAGTCCTAGATCAACATAAATAAAGGATGCGGTACTAACTTGTTACTGATGTGTGTGACACCGGGGTGGGCATCAACATAATCAGCGAATGCTTGATTCCCGACCTGAACAAGAATTAAATATTCCATCGATGTTGGGTTACGAAACATAGGGCATAGATCATACTCGAGGCATTCCATAGCCTATCATTTTGAATGATATGCCGCTGATATGCAAAGGAAGATATACCCAATCGAGAACAGCGATAACAGCTCCTATACAAGTTGAAGCCAAGGCGGATCAAAGATCAGTAAAAATTTTACAAACTCAATGTCAAGCTGAACGCACCAATAGAGTGCCCAACAATTGTTACCGTAGTTGCGCTATGCGCGTTGATAGCAGTCTGAACAGCTGAGAGGATATCCGTTGCCGTCCTTAAAAAGTCAACAACAATACCTAAACATAAGGCTGGATCGAGAATTTGGCTTACTTGGCATGTTCGTTTGCCCAACCGCTGTTAACTTGAATAGAGGAACTAACGTCAGGGAAGAGAGTAGAGTCTAACGAACTCAGAACCAGGTCGGTGTTTGTGGTAGAGGCTTGGCTATATACGCATCAAAACTTTGTCAGTCAATTATTGAAGCCTAGGCAGGAGCTGGACTAACGTCTCAGACGTGTCGATTCCTTGATGAGCGACGATGACTGTCGCTTGCGATGGCGAGAAGCCAACGTACCCTTGATCACAAGCAACAGAGTCGGATCATCGTGCCACGGAGATTCAAACAGTATAACACTTACAGAACTGCACAGAGCTACCGTCGCCGCCTGATGCTGTTATGATGAAGTCTGCGTTTGCAGCACAATTGGCTGTTGTTCAAAGAAAACAGAATTGTCAATCACCATGCAAGAAAGCGAAAGAAACGCACATACCACCACAAGACCAGTCAGTTATCGTACTTGGGTTACAATACGGTGTGCTGGCGAAGTACGTGAAAGGTTTGAACGACGAGATCTCCGATTCAGTGAGAGTGGTGATGCTTTGCCTCTTGGACAATTGAGCTAGATCAAGGCCAGGTGCAGCGTTGACGACCGAGGCCAACATAGAGACGAGGATAAAGCCAGTAGCTAGCATTCTTGAGTTGCTTCGTTCAAGAATCGGTACCAAGAATTAGGTATGCCAGACAAAAAGATCTGGTCGCCATATATATATGAGTCAAACTCCACTGGAACTTCAAGTTCGGTATCCATTATTCGGTTTGAATGAACAATGAATTTCGATAGCATCCAATTCGACAGCCGTCAGTAAGGTAATAACTTTAGAGTCTGCCATTCGGTATTCATTATTGGGTTTGATGCCCATCCTCGTTTCGGGTTTCATCATTTGACTTGTATGATTTAGATTTAGATGACAAATACAATCATTGATATTTCATTCCATATCAATGATTTCGATTGTATTTGTCATTATAAATCGTGAAATTCTACAAGTCCAATGACGAAGCTGGTTTTTTTTGTAAACCCCGAACCGACGAGCAGCCTGCATCAAACCGAATAATGGATACCGAACGTTATTACTGACGGTGTTTCTATTTGGCCCGACTGTCGGATTGGATGTCATCGAACTCATTCTTTATTTCTACTAGTCGATAATTGGAACCGAATTTAATGTAGATAATACTGCTAGCATCCTCATGAACTCTCTAGACTTTTACCAGGTATATACCATTCTTTGTTTTCATCCTACTCGTCTGCTTATTGTTACATGATTCAACACTATTACGGCTCCCAGGCTTCTTTACTTCCATTCCGCACTATCTTTGACACAGATTTACCGGGTTTTGAAATTGAAAAGGGATTGTCATAGTTCCAGTCTAAGTGTATGCTATAATTTGGCTTGAATGATTGTTTTCAATTGCGGCCAACTGGCACGCCAATTAGGTGTAGTACAATCGACCATCGATGGGCATATATCCATATTTTTGAACTTTGAGAAAATGGAGGCAGTGAGTTGGGAGTGAGGAAAAAACTTCAGGTGTAAATGCATAGTTTTTTTTTTGACCTTGAGTGTTTTTTGGGTGAGCACCTCTGGACACTGGATTGGCGGGGAAATATCTGACCAGCCAAAAAAGGGTGACGAGAACGCCCAGTCTGCTCGCGAGCTTGAGAGTACCCTTGGCGCGGTAAGTCATGCATAATGAACGATGGTCCGTGCGCCCCCATCAATTTTCATCCTATAAAGCAAATTCTTCCGCGTTACTTCGTTTCTTTGATTCTTCCACAATCAATAACCGCCCATGACGATAAATATCTGGTGCAAAGCGTTGAGCTAGCCGCAGTCAATGCAGGCGGCGTTGACATCGCTCGTTCGGCACCGCATACCTTGTTAATTCAAAGGGACGGGCTTGATACATATCTGATGGCGGTTTTTCTCCCCCCTCCCCCTCGTTTTTTAATCTTTCCATCATCTTTGACCTTTCAACTCTCTATCGCCACTGTTCTGCACTTCATTAACGGGTCACCATAGCACTTTTCGGTGATGGTAGGCTTGGGGGTTTGGAAATTGTGTCCCATGCTCGGACATTGGTATATTTTCAATGCACTTCTCAAATACAATTCTGTTCAAACACCATTGATGAGGTCGAACCCTGAAATGGACAAGCCCATGGTCCCATGGAAGCTGGGCACATGGAATTTCCCTCGTCTTCCACATTGCTTGCGCTCAAACGGTCGGGAGTCTTTTCAAGCTAGTACTCCCAAGTTCGTCGTTGAGCACTCTGTGTTCAAGCCTCCTGTCGACGTTGAGATATTCGGTGATATGACGACCGTCTTGAATCGCGATGCGGATTGTGGGGTTCGATTTGGACTATGCCTAGTTTACAAGAGGAGCTACATACTTGGCTGATCTGGAATAAGAATCTAATTAGGTTGAATCCGAGACTCCTGTGTGACCGCATTTGCATCTGCAGTCCCATCGAAAGCGACACTTGGTACATTTACCGGTTCTTCTTTAGAAAAGGGAAGGGTTGGAATATGACTCAAGTTGAGATGAGTTCGCCAATCGGAATTTGTTTTGGAGCGATTGGTCATAGTCGCTGTAAGAGTAACGGTGCGGGAAACACCTCTTCCAAGATTAAAAAACGGTATTGACAATCCATCTGGTACGATGTGAATTTAATGAAAGTAAGGGAAACGCTAGTGGCAAACGCACGAATAATGATCGATGAGAGTACGACGAAGGAGACGATGGAAGGAATGGCTAGGGCCAGAATATCTTGTTGGGATTGAGGGGGATTCGAAGGAAAAGGAAGCTTATGACGTGCTAGAGTGGAAATGAAAACAGCGCCTACACCCATCTATTAAATTCATTAGCAACTATCATACCATGTGCAATTGTGACAAACGTACTGGACCTATGGACAATTAAGTCAACCAGCAGTGGATCAGTGTCGACGAAGCACATACCAAAGTGGCCAGAGAAAAGTGCCTGGCGCCACGAAGTTATCTCTGGAATCCATCTATACAATACGAGGATAGCCGGTATACGACGTAAAAACATTATCCCGCATGCCAACACGGCCAGCCGCCATGGATTAATACCAAGGTCGGGTAAGACAAAGGCATTGAATGGTATCCATGCCCCGATATATATGAAGCACGCGCAATTGAGAAGCAGGTCAATGGCGGAGGCAAAAACTTCCCCTTCTATGTTTTCGTTGAATTCGCCATCCCAGGAAACCGCAGAGCCTGAACATACGTTAAGGATGATAGAAGACATTAAAAAGTAGGGCGTGAACAAACCTGCAGCAAATGCAGCCAGTAAATCATCGCTCCCGATAGTGCTGATAATCCCGGTTACAAGTATTGCTAACGCTAGACATTGTGCGACATATGATTCTCGATTGATGAAACCATGTTTATGAGAAAATTTGAGCAGGCGGGAGAAGGCCAAGCCTGATTGATGAACGTCAGTATTAATGAACTAATCCTAGATTTAAAAACGGACCAAGGATTGCACCCATTACGACACCAAGGACTACTTGATCTATGAATGACACCTATGAAAACCGAGCGTATGAGAGTTGACAAATAACATACACAAGCACCCAATCAAAAGCCAGCGAGTAATAGCAACCCCACGCGATGATTCAATAGTCAGGTAAATGCCTAGAGTCAAAAAAGGATAGGCGAGACCGTCGTTTGCTGCTGATTCTGCGGAAAGTATGTGTCGCAGATTTACAGGGACATGACGTTTTGCAAATTTACCGCCTTTGTGGATCAGATTAGTAGGAGCCAGATGTGTGAATATGTATAACTCGCCAACAATAGCGGAACAAATAATTGGATCCGTAGGAGTCAAGCAGGCAGAAATAGTCAAACATGATATAAAATCTAATCGAGGAAACAAGAGACGGAGGAGACCTAGAAGAACAGTGAAGTTTAAATGCTGCGGGAACAGAGAATAATACATACCAGCGACAATAGCCCAACCAATCCCCATTGTGGGGATTACCATGACAGAAAGGCTTTTGGCGTGTTGTGCCATATAAGACTTAGGAAGTTCTACACCGATAGCAAACAGACCAGTCGCAAGGACTATGCGCATGACTTCGAGAGTGATATGATCTGGTTTACCAGTGGACACCCACGATCGCGGATCGAATACACCTGCGAAATAGGGACCCATAAAAATTCCAAATGCTGTGCCTAATACCACTTCGTTGACGTATACCTAGGTGAGATGAGAAGTTGTATGGAATCACCAGAGATTTAATAAGAACCTTTTCTCTGGCAAGAAGGGAGATCAGAGAAAACTAGACGCATATATTCTCAGAAGGATATTCGGTTGGAATAGAGATAAAATCCGGACGAACGGTAACGATAAAACCTCCGAGGCAGATGTAGGCAATGCCTGGGCCTGTAACCTGTGTCGCAGACTGAGTATGGGCGAGAAACAAAGAGAATCGTATGTGAGACGTACTTCTATCAGTTGCATTGTAGTGGATAAGGAAAGGCCACATAGCATATATGAGGACACGGACTTCTTATCGTAGGGGATCAGAACCTTGACATAACTTGTTAATTATAAAAACATACTGATTAACCATCACCCATCCTCTCCACAGTAGATAACCTAAAAACATTGCTTCATTTCATGTCATGTGTTGGAGTCATTGACAGCTATATATGCTTTTGTTCCTGTACTCGGTGGCGCAAAGTCAGAGATTC
Organism: Phlegmacium glaucopus; assembly: GCA_015039465.1. NCBI lineage: Eukaryota > Fungi > Basidiomycota > Agaricomycetes > Agaricales > Cortinariaceae > Phlegmacium > Phlegmacium glaucopus. Next base: position 18,524 of record MU130133.1, on the reverse strand, counting down.
CGAAACCAATTACGAAGGTCAGACTTTCAAGCATCGACGTCCCTCACTGTGCCTGACTTCGCGCAGGATGATTTGACTAGAAAAGATCGAAGATGGAGCAAGAGAAGTCTCGTGACTCTCGCGCTGACGTGAATCCTAAGCGGCGCATAAAATTCAGATGATGCATTACGTGTTGCTGTTGTCGCTTTGATGTAAAATCTACATACTTCTGAGTAACGTTTCTGCTTTTCATCGTGGACTTGACAATATATAAAATATCCTTCTACATCCTAATTTTTGAAATGCCAGCTTCAAGTTCTGATTTGCTCAACTCTAGTTTGACCGAAACATGAGGCTGACCCTGGAGGCTGAGCCAAGACCCGGGGTAGGGTAATGATAGTGAAGGTCTGCCACCAAAGGTATTCTTTTATTAGTACAAATTCATTTTTGCCACTTCTCGTACTTTTATGAAATGTTCCTCACACGTACAATGCCGTATGTGATTGTGATAGTATGCGGTAATGCCGGGTTTCTGTGTTGGAGTCACTGAATTGCTTCGTCTGCCTTTCCGTACCCTGACAGCCATGTTGAATATTACGATGAAAGTAGTATGTAGTAGAACTTCTCTCTGAATTAAGACTCCGATTATCCTTCGAATAGATTGCTGATAATGTACCGAAGTGACTATGAGTGCCGCGAACGTCAGGCCTGACTAGATGGTTATCAGTACACTGTCACGGTGTTAGAAAAAAAGACTCTGGCCAGGCCGCAATACATATGACGGTTCAAGTTTCCAAAAATTGAGCATACCTTCAGTCTCCAGAAGGCCCTTGTCCCGCCATTGCTAAGGCGCTACATCCACAATACGATGTGCAGTAGGGTGGTGCAACTGGAATTGAACACAGTAGCTTTGTGGCAGGCTGTTATCGATGTTATCCCTTACTTCCTCCCGCATGCCCTGATGCTGCGCTTTTCGCTCAATAGCGATGACTGGGAGATTAAACGTCGCATTGCAGTACGTTATGTACAGCAGTGCCTCTGAGGCCCGGACCGCCCGGCGCTGAGCTCCCGTTAACGTTGGGGCTGGCAGATTTTGGTTTTCAGCATCGGCGAGCCTGTCCGGAATACCATGGCGTTTCTTTCCCTAGCGAACGCGAAATTGTAAATTCTTTTAGCGGGTCCGCAGGAGGAATTTGGGTTGGCCCTCCTGAAGATTGCAAGGTCCCGTGGATATGTTTGGCTGTACAAAAAATCTTTTGGACTAACCATCACGCGATATTGCCCTATATAAGGTGCATTTGATACATATATAGCAGTAGTAACTCGTGCCTGATATACAAAACCTTGTACATCTCACCCTATTTTTATCCTACCAACTCGGAACCTTCGGAAATCGATTTCCCAGCCCAATCTACAAGACTACATCCACAATCGACATCGTGTATTTTTGTCCAATCCCGGAGCACCATTGCGATTTTGCCACCCATGTCAGTTGTACTAGTAGCTATGTAAGTTGTATGTCAGTGCTACAAATGACACATGCTCAGGATTGAATGGGAGTATCACACATTTTATGGGATGATAGTTGTGCCGTCACATAGCGCTTTTTTTACTCCGAGTATGTTAGCAAAAAGTTTTTAAAAAAACTATCCAGACAAGCCCTCGCTCCGGTCCGGGAACCGGACGAAGGTGCGGCGGAGCCCCAAAATCCGCCGCCAGTCTTATTTCTAAAAATACTTTATTTTATATATATTCGATTTGTATATATTCTTTGGGAGAGGTTATCCTATATGAGTTACTGAGACGCAGAAAACGAGGACCTGATCATCGCAGCCCGTCCGTCATCCCGTACTTTCACATCACAAACAAAGCGCTTAGGTACCAGCACCATTCCAAGCTAGTACAAAGCCAAGTTAATGAAAAAAAGATGCCGACATGGTAAAGGACGGAATTACCTCAATATACCGGTCCATCCCCAAAGTAAAATGCTCGATTGCCTTCAAAGGACTAAAGTTAAATGCCCATACAAGATTGATAGCATTCAAGGTCTGCAAAATTTGATTAGTGACTTGAACAGTCCAACTATCGGATGCTTACGATTGAGCGGCGGGCCATCCTTTCACCAGGACAAATCCGCTAAGTAGACAGACATCAGCCAAATATATATCTATCGAAACAATGGAAATTCACCCTCCCTGCCCCAAAACCAAAGTTGTCTCGGAAATTTTTGATATCTGCTCCAGGCTTAGTCCCAAACTTATTCTGGAGGAAACGCTCCGGTCGGAAGGTCTCTGGCTGTTCAAAAATATCTAGGGCAACATCAGCTAATACACCAAGGTAAGATTTCCATTGATCTTAACTGACCAGGGTCATGCATGATACCCCCTGCCATGTGAGCTAAATCACTGTTAACGGACTAGCAAGAACTGTTCACATACACGTATTCATAAAGAGCAAAGTGCCCTTTGGGATGACGTGGCCCTTGTACTGCGACAAAGGATCAATACCGCACCTTCTAAAAAAAAGGGTAGCTAACGCACAGTTACATCTTCAGTCGCCATATGTGGCATACCGAGAGGCACGAGAGGTCTGAAACGATGAATCTATTTGGCAGATTGTTTCCAAATGGTAAATAATTAAAGATTACCAAATTTACCTCGTTGATGAAAGCTTGCAAATATGGTAATTCTTCGTAGTCTGCCAAGTTTGGCATACGGGCAGAACCTATGACTATATCGATCTCGGTTTGGATGCGTTGTTGGCATTGCGGGTACGACAAGAGAGCAAGCACAAATGTCTTTAGGAAAGAAGCTGACGTTTCTGCCCCTGTATCCATAAGCACTGCACCAAGGAAGCTGGAAGTTAAACGATCACGTATTAGTCTCCGCAGGATGTAGGAAGGCAAGTAGACGGACGAAATATCTCTTCGCGACAAACCCAGCTCTTCCTGGCGGTCCAGCACCTTCTCCATGTAACATCCCGTGCCACGTCCCATTTTGACTGCTTGATCGCACTCATCCAAAAGTGAGTCGAAGAGGTGGTTTCGCACCCGCTTCATAAGGTCCAAATGAGTCGTCCACTGAAAGGATTGTATCATCAGCTATTCTGATGGTCGGTCCATGAAAAACCTTACCGGCGCCAACCAGCGGGGAATGTATTTTATCCATGGCATGATCTCAATAGGAGGAAACTTGGTTGTGTCGTTGATCTCATTCGACAGGTTAGCTGCCTCGAAATACGCCTCTGCTTGGCTATGCTTGAAATTTGGGAAGCGCTTTCCATATAACAGGGATGTGATCGTGGACGCCAGAGTTCGCATGATATGGGTGCATAATCCCTGCCAAAGTAAAGTGTTAAACCATGGATATAGTCATGATGATTCAAACACACCTCGGGGGATGTGAGGAGATCGTATAGCAGTTGAACAGATTCAGCTTCTTGAGTAGGCAAATGACTATCAACTGCCTCGGCAGTGAGGAACATCTGAAAAGCCTTTCGGGCGCGGCGCCAGACACCTGTGTCTACGGACAGACTTAGATTCCATCGTTTATAAGGAAATGGAATAGGTTAACTCACTTGCACTTTCTAAAACCATGTAAAGACCGTCGGTAGTGAGTTGCATAAGTGAACGAGGGCGACCCGCGGTCAAGGAACCAGTTGTGTCCAGTATGTCTTTGACTGCAGAGGGGCTCGAGATTACGATCATGGTGCTATTGAAAACCTTGACCTAAACCATACTAGAGTCAACAAAGGGCGGTAGACCTCCTGAGGAATAAAAATCACCGAAAATATGGCTCCATATTCTCTCGCCCAAGCTGCAAATCTAGGTGAGAGATGTGAGGGATGCTCATGATTTGAACTGTAAACTGGTGCAATTTCACTGACTGTAGGTGTAGACGTGACTTAGGAAGTAGGTGTATGTTTCCGATAATTGGTTTGGTTGGTGGTCCAGGTGGTAAGTGACGCTCTCGCCGGCCAAGCCCCCACAGCCAGTACCCTAGAAGAGTTAGAGTGAAGCAAAAGATATACCGGGTGGGATCCATTACATGAAATACTGACCGAATTTTACCGCACTTTATAAGTGGCTCAATATCAATGCCGTCAGACGAGTTTTGAATTCTCACCTGTCAGCCCTCTTTCTCGAAATACAATGACAGGGATCTTACCAAAAGTTCAACGTGAAGAGGACAGTGAGGGGATATATATATTATATAGTTGTTGGACTTCTTCCATCTTATTGTGTGCGACCCTGCTGATTCTGATTGCCCATGAGACTCATCAGGTTACTCCATGCTTTGATTCGTCAAACAATACGAAGGTTCGAATTCCAGTCCGTCTATGGCGCACTTCGATTACGGCCTTTTCCTTCAGTCTTATTCCCATTCACGTTGCGGGTGTGAATTTTACCCTACACCACTAATTGATGGACATGTGTCCAAGACCTGGAACGTGGGACATGTGCAGGGCCTTTACCCATCTTGGGTGGATATTGATCCGATATTCTCACAACAGTGCAATCCGGCCAATATCAGCATGTCAGCAGGTTGATGTTGCCTTGGCATTTGGCCAGGATGTTGAGCGCAGCTGGCACGCCACATTGCACTGATGATTGAATTGGATGTTGATGACACCTAGAGTGTCAGCCAGAGGCCTGGTATCCAGAGAGCTTCAAACCAGCTTTGTAGGCACATCAGTGATTCATTTTCTGTGCATTCTACACAGCTCAAAGGTGCCAGAGCTCAGGTTGTATTCATAGTGAGGAGTTAGTTTAATTTAAGGTTAATCTAGACATGTAAAAGACTAGTCTTCATAGCCACTTTTGAGAGAGGTTCTACCAATGATGATGATGCCAAGACCTTTCGATGACAGCATTTTGCATTGTCAATTGTCAGCTTTTTGAGGATATTAGGTGGCAACCTAGGTAGTGAATTTGGAAGATCAGTTTCTGTTGAACTAGGGTTGAATGTAAACTGTTCAACTTGGGAAAACATGTTCATTTGACATGTTGGGGTAGAAATGGGAGTTGGAGACAGTTGTTGGTGTTGAGTTTAAAGATATCTTTTTATATATATATTCTATTTTTATATATCAACTATTCTTTATTTGTTTTGGAAGAGTGACTGTCTAAAGTTTATTTACTGAGACGCAGAAAACGAAGACCTTATCATAGCAGCCCGCTTATCATCCCGTACTTTCACATCACAAACAAAGGACTTCGGTACCAGCACCATTCCAAGCTACATGGCCAAGTTAATAAAAAAGATGCTGACATGGTATTAGTAAAGGACGTAATTACCTCGTTATACCGGTCCATCCCCAAGGTAAAGGTCTCTGTTGCCTTCAAAGGACTAAAATTAAATGCCCATACAAGATTGATAGCATTCAAGCCCTGCAAAATTTGATTAGTCACTTGAAGAGTCCAACTATCGTATGCTTACGATTGTACGGCGGCCCATCCTTTCACCAGGACAAATCCGCTAAGTAGACAGACATCAGCCAAATATATATATCTATCGAAACAATGAAAGTTCACCCTCCCCGCTCCAAAACCAAAGTTATCTCGGAAATTCGTGATATCTGCTCCAGGCTTAGTCCCAAAACTATTCTTGAGGAAACGTTCCGGTCGGAAGGTCTCCGGCTCTTCAAAAATATCTGGGGCAACATAAGCTAACACACCAAAGTAAAATTCCCATCGATATTAACTGACCAGGGTCATGCATGATACCCCCTGCCATGTGAGCTAAATCACTATTAACGGACCGGCAAAGACTGTTCACATACACGTATTCATAAAGAGAAATGTGTTCTTTGGGATGATATGGCCCTTGTACTACGACGAAGGATCAATTTCGCAACTTCTAAGAGAGGGCCAGCTGACGCACAGTTATATCTTCAGTCGCCATATGTGGCACAGCGAGAGGCGCGAGAGGTCTGAAACGATGGGTCTATTTCGCAGATTGTTTCCAAATGATAACTGATTGAAGATTACCAAACTCACCTCGTTGATGAAAGCTTGCAAATATGGTAATTGCTCATAGTCTGCCAAATTTGGCATACGGGCAGAACCTACGACTATATCGATCTCGGTTTGGATGCGTTGTTGGCATTGCGGGTACGACAAGAGAGCAAGCACAAACGTCTGTAGGAAAGAAGCTGACGTTTCTGCCCCTGTATCCATAAGCGTTGCACCAAGGAACCTAGAAGTTGAATGATCGCGTATTAGTCTCCGCAGGATGTAGGAAGACAGTAGACGGACGAAATATCTTTTCGCGACAAACCCAGCTCTTCCTGGCGGTCCAGCACTTTCTCAATGTAACATCCTGTACCGCGTCCCACTTTGACCGCTTGATCGCACTCATCCAAAAGTGAGTCGAAGAGGCGATTTCGCACCCGCTTCATAAGGTCCAAATGAGTTGTCCACTGAAAGGATTCTATCATCAGCTACTCTGATGGTACATCCATGAAAAACCTTACCGGCGCTAATCTGCAGGGGATGTATTGTATCCACGGCATGATCTCAACAGGAGGAAACTTGGCTGTGTCGTTGAGCTCATACGCCAACTTAACTGCCTTGAAATACACCTCTGCTTCGGTATGTTTGAATTCTGGGAAGCGCTTTCCATATACAAGGGATGTGACCATAGACACCGTGGTTCGCATGATATGGGTGTATAATTCCTGCCGAAGCAAAGCGTTAAACAACGAATATAGTCAAGATGATTAAAACACGCCTCGGGGGATGTGAGGAGGTCGTATAGCAGTTGAATAGATTCAGCTTCTTGAGTAGGCAAATAACTATCAACTGCCTCGGCAGTGAGGAACATCTGAAAAGCCTTTCGGGCGCGTCGCCAGACACCCGTGTCTACGGATAGATTTAGACTCCATCACTTATAAGGGAATGGCACGGGTTAACTTACTTGCACTTTCTATAACCATGTAAAGACCGTCGGTAGTGAGTTGCATAAATGAACGAGGGCGACCTGCGGTCAAGGAACCAGTCGTATCCAGTATGTCTTTGACTGCAGTGGGGCTCGAGATTACGATCATGGTGCTATTGAAAACCTTGATCTAAACCATACTAGAATCAACAAAGGGCGTAGACCTCCTGAGGAATAAGAATCACCGAAAATATGGCTCCATATTCTCTCGCCCAAGCTGTAAATCTAGGTGAGAGATGTGAGGGATGCTCATGATTTGAACTGTAAACTGGTGCAATTTCACTGACTGTAGGTGTAGACGTGACTTAGGAAGCAGGTGGATGTTTCCGATAATTGGTTTGGTTGGTGGTCCAGGTGGTAAGTGACGCTCTCGCCGGCCAAGCCCCCACAGCCAGTATGCTAAAAGAGTTAGAGATAAGTAAAAGCTAATACTGATGGGATCCATTACACGAAATACTGACCGAATTTTACCGTACTTTATAAGTAGCCCAAAGCCGTCAGACAAGTTCTTGAAGTTCTTGTTTCTCACTGTCAACTCTCCTTTTCGAGGTACATTGAACAATTTGACAGCAGGGAAGTTCGACGTGAAGAGGACAGGGAGGGGATTTACCATTTAGTTGTTGGACTTCTTCCATCGTACTGTGTGCGACCCTGCTGAAAGAAGCCCATTCCTCGGACAAGTGAAGGTCTGTCGATGGCGCACTTCCTTACGGCCGTTCCCTTTTAATTTAGTCTCCTTTGTTGTATCCCGGGGATGCCCGGCGGAACTATGCGGAATGTCAAAACCCACTGACGGTTGGTACTGCAGGGTAAAACTCACACCACAACGGAGACTACTTATAAAAACTGCTGTAATGATAAGATCTAGTCAATCTTCCTCATTTTATGAAGACAACTAGTTGTTCACCAAACTCGAGTCGATTTTTGCATAGTACATATTATATACTTCAAGTATCCTCCATAGGTTAGGAAAAAGCTATCGAGAAAACCCCCTTTCAAGCAGGCTACCCATCCTGTCACAAAATAGAAAAAGTGTTATCATCACATAGGCCTGCCAGAATCACTACAAAGGTACCCCTTTTTCTATTTTGCGACAGTGGATGGGTAGGAGCCTGTCTTTCAAGCGAATGATTAACTCGGTTTCACCCACTGGCACAGTCAAAGGGCATCAGACACCTCCCGAAAACGTTTTCGGAAATTCCGGCTAGGTTGTAGGTTTTAGTGCCGCCAATTTTTTTGGCCAACAAAATCAACAGTTGGTGTTCTGTTTACAGGAACGGCTTAGTGAAACCCTTATCTATTACATAAAGGATCGAACAGGACTAGAAGAGATCTATATAAGAATGCATTTCCTGAGATTCTACTAGTACTAATTTCTAGCTATTGTTTGGGCCGGCTGCCACAAGATTTGGGATAATTCTATTTAGAAACCCCCCTTTCTAGCAATATTCGAAGCCCGACTACGCTTGGCAGCGGCTGGTTTTTTGCCGAAACAATTTTCAAGCTCTGCCCCCTGGCAATCTTGTACATTGCCAGGCTCCTAAAAGCAGCTGCTCGTCTCGTGAGCTATTCTTTCTTTGCGTTGCGTCTTGCAGTGCTATGATTAATTGATATGGTCGTATTTAAGATACTCGTGTATATTACTTAGTGAGGCTACGGCTGTACTTTATGCTGGTGTGCAAGCTAGTTGGGTGAAAACACACGCAGTGTGTTCCTGACCCGAAAAGACTCAACAGTGAGATAGGGTTTCAACATGAGACGCGTGGGCGGGCGGGCCACACTTCGGTATCTGGGAAAGGTTGGAAAGGATGATCACTCGATTAATTAAGTGTTGTTGGGTCTTTTCGGATCGGAAAAGGCACTGTCAACTTGTGACATGCCGAAGCTGAGGGAGCGGAGGGTGGGTGAAAAGGAATGGAAGCAACGCAGTAGGAGCTCGACCTGGGGTTATTGTCGAGCGTCTCTACGCCAGTGAGGATGAAGGGAGAAAGAAAGATGTGCACGTGATGCACCTCCCGTCTTCTCAAAGACAATGTTCTATCTCTGCACTTGTTCCTCGCTTCGCTATAGAAACGAATCTTTGTGTTGCGTCTTGCAGTGCTATGATTAATTGATATGGTTGTATTTAAGATACTCATGTATATTACTTAGTGAGGCTACAGCTGTACTTTATGTGGGTGTGCAAGCTAGTTGGGTGAAAACACATGCAGTGTGTTCCTTAGGGATGCTGAAGTTCAGTTTGGTTTGGTTCGGGACCCATTTTCTCAGAACCAGAACCAGAACCACTTAGGAAAACTAGAACCAGAACCAGAACCAGAACCGAACCAACAGAACCGGTTCTCTTGGTTCGGTTCTGGTTCAGAACCAGTTCAAACCATAAGAACCAGTTAAAAATAGACTTTTGTTAGGATATCACCAATTAGACAAGAATTTTTCATTTTAAGTTTTATTTTCTAAAATTACACCTTATTTATAAATATATCTTAAAAGTTGAGGCCAGAAGTTTGTAGTATTGGTGTTATAACCATGACATCACTAATAGCAAACATGAAAAGAAAAAATACTATTGTTAGGGAACACTCAGTTTTCCATCCAATCAGTCCAACTCCTGACTTTCAGTCTTTCACATGAACACCCAGACCCAACACTGCTGGCAGCAGGTGGTGTTTCTTTTGGAAAAACCTATTTCTAGAAATGTTTTGTCACTTCTAAAACATTTTTCTTAAGGTTACACCAAATTAATTCCCTTATAAGGAAGTTGTTTTGGTGTAACTTTAGGAAAAATGTAATCAGAAATGACAAAACATTTCTAAAAATAAGTTTTTCCATCAGAAACACCACCTGCTGCCAGCAGTGCAATGAGCTTCACACCCAAACCCAAACCTAATTCCAAAACTGTAAATTCCACCTCACCAACAAACTTAGTTCCCCTCTCATTTCTACTCTTCATTTTCATTTGGCCCCAACTTTCACCTGAGTACCTGAACATGACCAGTTCAGCCCAAACTCTAAATTATTTTTTATAAAAGGTCTAAATTGGTTACCTCTTATTCTAGATAAATCAGTGAAAGGTAAAACTAATAATATTAATAATGAAATACAAACTTGTTATTTTTCATTTATTCTGGTATTGTACCACTTATCATTTTATTATCTTCACATGACACTATTTGATTATTTATTTTCCATAACTCCATTATCTCTATATTAGTACTTAAATCCCCTCTCACTTTAGCAGGGATCCTTATCCTTTCCTCTTTGGATCCTCTGCTAGGTGACAACTATAAATTGGATTCTTGCAATATGAGTATATTAATAAAATGGTAAACCTGAAGTTATAAAGTAAATGAGACATGTTATTGATTATGTACTATGCCAGACCAAAGAATGATGTACTTCTGATTGGAAATATATAGTGTTGGTGACTTGGATAAATATTTTCATTATAGATACAGGTACAATGTGTCATTTAATATGCAAATAAGTAGATATCTTACTTAAGTATTTGCCTTGGGATAAAGTGGTTCAGAACCGGTTCGAACCGGTTCAGAACTGGTTCTCAGATTTCTGGCCAATCCAGAACCAGAACCAGAACCGAACCAGAACCGCAGTTCGGTTCAGCTGGTTCTGGTTCTCTGGACTGGTTCAGAACCGAACTTCGGCATCCCTAGTGTTCCTGACCCGAAAAGACTCAACAGTGAGATAGGGTTTCGACATGAGACACATTTCCCAATTTGCTAGGAGTAAGACGACACATCGAGTGAGTGTCGATACCCCTATTTTAGGAGTTGAGTGACTAGCTTACCTATGGCTCGGAGCGTGTGTTCCATCCGATGCTAGCAGACACGGGGAACAATATATCGCGTGAAGGCTTCGTGAACTTGAGGGACGGCCTGCATGTATGGAGCCAGGACCTGTGCATGTTTGGTTAGATAAATCAGGAAGGCGTCGCTTGCCCAACGTCCTTTGGCCTTCATGACGTTGAAAGGTATGCCTCGTAGAAGATATTCTAGCGTGGCACCTATCCGAATTCCATGGCCTTGTAGTGGTTTGAGTCCTGCGTTCTTGGCGGCGACAGCTACTCACTCTATGAATTTGGTTTTGGTAAGGGGCCGGTGGCTGCCTTTGTGCCTGTATGCGAACAGGTGACCATTCAGGGGGGGTTTGTTCAGTAGCCTGTGGTGTTCGAGGGCCTTAACCGGATCAGTTTCTCCATCCTGCTTGGCCCAGTACACGTCCTCGCCTTGAGTGCTGGTCTTGGTCTTGGGTAGGTGTAGGACCGTGATAGCATTGCCATGCCGATCTGTGTCGCTGCTCAAGTTTGAAGGGGTGATATGAATCGTTGGGTCGAATGCGTCTAGCCGCCGGACTGTGAATTCTCCCAAGCAAGCGGCAGCATAGAAACACGTAGTCAGGCACGCAAAGACCGCCGCGTCAAGGGGCTGGTTAGATTCAGATTGTGTCTGACTGCAATGATGAAGTCTGTGGTGTATGGCTGGCGTTTTTTCCATTTGGAGTTTGGCGGGGTCAGCTTCTCGATGGCTTTCAGCATTGTGCTTAATTCATCTTCATTGATGGACCATGGTATGCCGTATAGGATGTGCCATGCCCTGATACCGTGAACGTAGTTGTGTAGCGTCTTGTTTGAGTAAGCACCCACCAAACTGGCGAGAAAGGCAGACACGAGGACTGGACTGGTGGGGGTGCATTGTTCTTCTGGAATGTCTTTGGAGTCACAGTAAACATGAAAGGCCAATAGGCCTGAACTGTATACTTCCCACATGGATTCAGACCATGCGCACCCTAGGACTGTTTGAATGCGGTCCAAGTCTTGATCGGAAAGGTTGACCGGTGTGCCTTCTGTGTCAGCGGCCACGCGAGAATGAAAGGGTTTCCACTTATATAATCTGTCTCTTGCGAGACAATGGGGTCGACTATCGGCTAACCGAAGGGGCAGATGGGTTGGGTATGGTAAAGGTTTGGCTGATGTTTGTGAAAACACTGTTTATGAGCTTGTCTATGTGAGAGGAGGCGATACAACTTACGGATTTTAGGCTCGGTAGCATTCAGCAAAGTAGTTGAGTTCTTCTTGTTCATGTAGGTAATTGGCTTCGGTGAAACCATTGGATTGTTCTCTCGGGGGTTTGGGGAGAGGCCTGAGTATACTTCCATTTTGGCTAGCCTGGAGCTCAATGAAAAGTGGCTGTGCGTCGAATGCTGTGATGAAAGGTTTGAGCTCTGTGGGGATGTTGATGGGAGGGAGAAGGAGCGAGTAGGAAGGGTATTTGCCTCTGGATGGGTCGTCGGCTGGGTTGTGTCGACTAGGAACATATTGGGTGTGGATGGTGACCTGATGTTTCTTCGTGAAGCTGTGTATTCTTCGAAACACTTCATTTGTGGGTTTGTTGCAACTGCGACCTTTCCACCAGCCTTCAACGACTCCTTTGTTGTCGCCAAATACCTTGAGATGCAGCTTATGTGGTTCGCGTATAAGGCCGCAAAGTGATCGGATGAGGAGTTCAAAGCCGACTGCTTCCGCCCAACCAATATCTCTGCCTTCTGCCTTCCAACCTGGGAGGAGTCTCCATGCTCTCCATCTGTTTCCGATGGTAATACCAAGGCCAACACCGGAGCTAGCGTCCGAGAAGGCTTGGAAATCGTCGATGATGACGGGGCTGGGTATGTCTCTGAAGACATTTGGCTTTCTGAGGGAGTCGAGCCACCACTGAATGTCTTGCGCAGTGCCGCGAGGTGGGGAGCGTGGAATGAAAGGACCCTTAATGGCTGTGCTGAGCATGCTTTCGAGCGAGGTAAGATAAGCTCGTCCTTCAGTGATGACGAGGCACAAGTGTAGCAGCTTTCCATAGAGTTCTTGAACCTGGATGAGTGTGTGTGTCTTACGTTGTTGCCATTTGATGATGTATTCAATGTATCTTTGTTTCTTAACATCTGGTAAGATGACAATTTTGGTGTCGAGATCCCAGAGAAGTCCGAGATAAGGTACCACTGAGGTGAAAGGTATTGTTTTCGAGGCTCATGGAATGCCCAGCCGAGCAGATACGCGATCAATGTCTGCATCGCCATAAGTGAAAGGGCAGTCAGGTGATGATGTGGCCGATAAGTCTTGTAGTGGTTGGCTGTTGTCTTCATTGAATTCTTCAACACGCCCATCTTCCAAGATGGCACCCCATACCATATTCGACATCTTTCGTGTCGTCGACCCCCATTGGCGATGATGCGCTGTGATTGTTCTTTTCGCATCTGATTGTATTGTTCGAGGTAGATCCTGAGAATTCTGAAGAAGACATGGTCATCGACCCATTTAGAAAGAGGGCCGATACCTTCTGCACAACAGATGTCTGTTCCTGCATCTGCCAGTTCTCCATAGACTCCTCCGGCTGAGCCAAGTCCGAAGTTATCGTTGGTGTTGATTGTGAACTTGTTTTCTCCGCGTAAGCATATGACAAGTCCTGGCCATTGACTCGCGATGACGGGAATCGTTCTATAGGCTTTGGCCACATCGCGGATAGAAGCTTGGGAGCCTGGTGGCAAATTTGAGATGAGGAGGGCGATTGTGTTGAATGTGCCCCAGGTGCAGGGGAAATTACTACTATCAATAGAAGAATTAATAGAGGATATATGTAGAGAAGGGTGATGCGGCGATGAAAAGTTATGTATTGCATGGAATTTTCCGGGTTTTCCGGGTTTGGGTATAATAGACATTGGCGAGGTCTGGAATGGTCCGATGAGGAGCTCGACTTCTTGTTGTGTGCATGGGCCAAGGTAGCGCCCCTTCTCAAATTCACTGTCTTCAATCTCTTGATAGATTTGAATGAAGTCTTCGAGGGAGGAGCTGTTTTGTGGAGCATGAGTGTGAAGCAATCTGTGTATGCCGACGTCGAAGCCCCACTGGATACTATGACATAAGTTTGAGTACCTATTAGTAAGATTATGTTGTTGTAGTAGCGTATACCATGCTTCGTGTTTGTAAGGAGTGAGAGGTCTAAGCCTTCTGCGCTCGAGGGCAACTTTGAGCTCCATGATCCGGCTTTTCGCAACCGGAGCAAATATGGTGTTGGGGATGTTCAGTACTTGAGCATCCGATGGGGCGTTGCCAGTCTGAGCAGAGAATTGAACCAGAGGATATGCAGACGAGCTGCCCGTTTTTGCTTCGTCGTGTTTTGGTTTCTCCTCCACTGAAGAGTTTGGTACTGTTGCAAGTTCTGACGTTGTGCAAATGACGCCCAAGGCATACGGCGCAGACCGCTGATAGGACTGAAAATTGAATACCTATGGATTATTCATTTTTCATAATATTATTCTTCAATTGAATCAAAAAGATCAATAAACCAACCATGAATTAATCTACAAATTGGTAGTGTAAGGGTCAAAAGTGTTGACTACACTTGTTGATTAAACTGGAAATTGCAAAGTTTTGAATGTTAACTCAGCAGATAACTATGATCTGAATTGATCTATTTATCATACTGTAAAATAACACTACAAAAAGTTCAGACTATAACCATACAAAAATCCATAATGGTCTAAATGAACAACTTGCAATCTAAAGTAACTATCAAGTCTACAACTGTGAAGAAATTTGTCATACAAGTCCTAGGACGATATCAGTAAACATCAATAAAGTTCCTGAAACAGTGAAACACTTTGTGACATTTTGTCACGTCATGTAACATTTTGTCACGTTATTTTGCCTTTTGTCACATTTTTGTGACATTTGTGACATTTTTGTGACATTTGTGACATTATGATGTCATGAGACATATGATATCATAAAACAAGGCATGATATCATAAAACAAGGCATGATATCATAAAACAAGGCATGATATCATAAAACCAAGGCATGACATCAAAAACAAGGCATGATATCATAACATAGACATGACATCACAGACTCTTACCTAATTTTGTTTCTCATTTATGTATATAAGTAACTAGAAAGCACCAGTAACATTAGTGAATTTGCACTCTTCCTTTCTTTCCCAAGTTTCACAAACAGTGAATTGGCACAAGTTAGAATTGGAATTACAAGTGGACTTGTCCTACTTCACTCAGTTCAAAGAATATTAAATCCTAAAGGGACTTGTCTTTGTTCTGTTTAAACAAAGAATATTAAATCCTATAGGGACTTGTCTTTGGAGTTGGAATATTAAAGCCTTTGTCAGAGTCTGAGGAGAAATCCTTGTACTATAAAGCTGTCTCACAGTCTGCCTCAGGGACTTTAAATCATTTGTTTTTGGAACTGTTCATAGAATATTAAATCCTAAAGGGACTTGTCTATGTTCATCCAAATTGGGTTATCATATAAACAAAGAATATTGAACCCCAAAAAGGGAATAATCTTTGTCTATCAAATCACCATCTCATATAGTCTGAGAAATTGGACTTTAAACACTGGTCAAATTAGGAAAGAAGAGAGAAAAGAGAAAAGACAAGTTGTGAAAGATAGTCTAAAAAGGATTGGACTTTAAACCTGTATTTGGAAGTTCTATTCAAGAGTATACTGGTTATACTTTCAAGGAAACCCCAACTTGCTTAATACAGAAATTTGTTATTGGTTGCTGGTTGTTGGATTTGTTTTGAACATTTCCTTAAACAGTAATCTTAGAAATACAAATTAAATCATATCACCGCTGGGCCAGATGAAGTTGCGCCGTTTTGAAAAGACAAGTTAGCTGTCGACTCATGTTGTTTCGGCTTTGGCGTTGAGTTTTTAGACATTGAATATTTGTCTCTCGAGGTCAAGGTTGGCGATCTTAGCCTTCTGGGTGTTGGTGAGATTGAACATGATCGTCGCCTGTACCTGGACTCATTGGGTAGGAAGCAATTGGCTGATCTTCCGGAATGACCACGTGGATTTTCCTGACATTCGCGTTGTGCAGTCGTGCTAGCTATGGCTTTTTGAAGCTATTTTGTTAAGTCGTACATTGAGTATTAGTGGATGTGGATGATATGAAGCGTGAGGCATGAAACGCGAGGCATGCGACATGGCATATAAGTTGTGAGGCATGAGGCATATGGCATGTAGCACAGGGTGTGAGGCATGGAGCATGGGTTATGTGTGATTATGTTAAGCATGAGGCATTGATTGGTGAAGTAGTGTGTAAAGGATGAAAAGGAGGGATTAGTATGTGAAGGAGTCGATCAAAATTTTTTAAACTGACCTCTATCATGCCTTCCACCCTTCTCTTGTCATGGAACTCATCTGCGATAGCTTGAAGGGTTGTCTCGTTTATGTTAGTGATGTTGAAACCTTCTTTTTGTTCTAAAGCGTCATGCCATTCTCTTCTGATCACCGCTTGGAATGCGATGAGAATTTCATCGCCGTAGGGTCGGAGCTGCATGGGGTGATCTTCTAGCTTGAAATAAAAATGTGGGAGTGTGTTTATGTGCTTTTCAGGCCATCCGAACTTGTTCATGTGATGCAACATCGAGTTTTTACCCATCGTCATTTGTCTCCAAGTTAAATCTTTGTCTTTAATGACATGTTTGGCTGCCTTGAGGGAAGCGATGGGTTTCAAGGCCATCATGCCGTTGATTTCTGCAATACCGAATGCTTTGTCTGCAGTTGTCTTACCCACATCACGATCCTCCATGGCTGCCGAGCATCCTTCTGCCGTGAAGTAGGATAGTTCTACGTACTTGAAGTTCTTGAGTTTGTTGATGGCGAAAGGTGAGGGTCGAGGCATAATTGTTTCCTCTGCTGTGCGATTTTCATCGAAGTCATTTATCTTCGGCCTCTTCTTCTCTAATTCTTTCCTTTCGACTTCTGCAGCTCTTTCTTCTTCTTCCCATACCCTTTCTTCTTCTTCCCTTCGAAGTAGGGCCTGTTGATTCTCCACCTCTTGCTCTTGTCTAACTAATTCGTCCCATGCTTGGATTCTCGCTTGACAATCCGTGTTATGAGCCGTTTCGAGCTGTTCGACAGCTTGTTGAGGAGTGATCTGTTGTGCCTGCACTATGAGATTTATGATTGGCTGGTAAGCCCCGCTGATGAAGTTAGGTGGTTGTTCGAGATTTGGGTCTTGACCAGGGGGCATTGTTAAGAAGGGGAATTGTAAAGAATGGTTTAATGTGTTGATGATTATACAATGTATTAAAATATTGCAGATATTAAGTAGTTCTGAAAAGGAATGGAAGCAACGCAGTAGGAGCTCGACCTGGGGTTATTGTCAAGCATCTCTATGCCAGCGAGGATGAAGGGAGAAAGAAAGATGTGCACGTGATGCACCTCCCATCTTCTCAAAGACAATGTTCTATCTCTGCACTCATTCCTCGCTTCGCTATAGAAACGGAACTATGAGGGAGCTTATCTAATGATTGATGGCTGAACAAATAAACAAACCTAAGGTCTCGAGCTTGCGAGAGAGCGGCTGGCGGAAAAGTTGGTCAGTGATCTCGGAGACCACTGATTAACTGCCTTTTGGCAATCTTGTACATTGCTCCTGTTTAGGGTCCATTTAGAGGTTTGGTTAGGGTCCAGTTAGGGTTTGGTTAGAGTCCAGTTAGAGGTTAGGAAGTTAGGAGGATAGGGCAGTATCATTATTGACAAGGGGTTGATCACATGACTCACACGGCATGAGTCTGGCACCTCTGGATTCATCTCCGACATGTGAAAGGGGGTTTCTGATTAGAATTATCCCAAGATTTGGGGTTAAAATTGCTTAAATTCTCGTTATCGTGAAATTGGCTCGAGCCAATGGATTCATTGGTGTGAAATAATGCTATTCCGATGGTTTTCTAGATTTTCCAGGGCATTGAGTGCTGAAAATGTAAGGATGAAATTTGGTGCCTTTGGTTGGTCCACAACTATACATAATAGTGCCATTCATCAGGAAATGTATAGATGACATGAGATGACATTAAGCGTCTTCTGTGTCTTCACCATGTACCATAAGGCGGCTACGGAGCCCAAAGGAACTTACGTGCTGAAGTCAATTTCAACTATTCTGTCGTAAGAAAGTCATGATGACTTCATATGAAGGTGGCTAATGTCATCAAAAGGGGACCGCTTCTTGATCTAGTACTGCCACCTCACGAAAAGTTCTCACGGTATTAATACTGTCGAGCTGAGGGCAGCAAGCTAGATTATAGAGTAGCGTACCAACACCTCTACATCTCTAGAGTACCTCTGAATATGTCGTATACTGCAAACAGCTCACAACCCCAGACGAGACACAAAAGCGCCACGGCAACAGTCAGAAAAACGAGAAAAGAACTTGAAGAAGCAGAAGGCACCAGTACAGATATACGTAACAAAGAACAGGCATTAGCCCTATTGCGTACACGAGAATATCTCGTACCGGGTGAGCCAATCAACCCATCGGACCTCTCATATGCGTTATTGCAGTTCGCCTACGGAGCAAAGCTATCAAAAGCTATAACAGACATCATCAGGGCCTTTGCATTCGCTATGACAGACATCGGCGTACACCACACGGCCGAGGACCTAGTATCTACCGTCAAAATGCAACTATCTGACCAAATGGAACTATATAACACCCAAGTAGAGACTATGAGGGATGCAGTAGAGAACGTCACACGAGCAGCGAAAGAAATCAACAATATTATGGCCGATCTCAAGGAC
>MU130132.1:0-32960 GCA_015039465.1 Phlegmacium glaucopus | reverse complement strand
TCACTGAGCTCACTGAAGACGGCGGTCGCGAGCATTAGACTATTTTTTTAGTCAGGCGCAGGTCTCTTTTGTACTGGTGTCGACGGTGGTAAGGTAAGTGTCATAGGAACTCTAGAAGGTCACGCCGATGGAAGTAGTGAAAGCGATATCTAGCATGGATCACTCGTTATTTCGACAATCACCTCTCATATCTACATATTGCTCATTCAACGCTTGAACTCTACAATTTAAACGACAGTTAAACAACTGATGGCGACAGTTAAGAGCGGTACACGGGAGCTGCAGCCTTTACTCTCGAACAAGCGGTTCCAAAGACAAGTCACACTATTCGATCTACAGCGAACCAGCTACCTACCCATGGGAAGTCAAGGCTGAAGAACCCTATGTACTCACTATAGGAAACGTTTAACAGGATTAAAAAGGTAGATCTTTACTAAATCCTGTAACTATTTACTTGTGTTACTACATACATGGTACCATAACTACTGCTGGAACTCAACTTGGTACTGTGGGACTTGGCTCTGGCGTTAAAAAAACTGATCCTAGCGGAGCACGTTATCGTAACGTCTGCGCTCGCTGTGGGACCCTGGACTGGTAAATCATCAAATTGAAGCTCAGACCTGACTATCTTCTCGTAGGCCTCTCATAGTCCCCCAGCCTCTGACTAGAAGGTGTCCACGCTGTTACTCCTACCCGATAACCCCCTCGACTTACAACTCGGAAGTCAAGGCAAAGTAGGAGGTCAAGCACATGTACCAGACATGGAAGGAGTGAGGTTGAATTTGGTTCGGAACGTATGTGTTTCTGTTTTGCATGACGCTCTTGATGAAAACCTTTATTTCGATAGGGTCAATGGAATGTCTTCCTCGCTTACGGATCAAGTACGGTCAATTGAAGTTGTCACAACTGCCATTGCTAAGGGTGATTTGACCCAGAAGGTCGAGCGTCGACGGTGAAATGTCAACATTGAAAGGTATTTTTTTTCTTCTTGACTGGATTATGGACTATTCCAACTATCATGCTTTGTAGGAAGCGTCAATTCCATGGTGGACCAGTTGTCAGCATTTGCTTATGAAGTGACAAGGGTAGCTTTGGAAGTCGGGATGCAGGGTATATTGGGAGGTCGAGTAAGAGTCGAAGGTGTGTGGGGAACCTGGGCTGATTTGATCAGGAACGTCAGCGTATGTCGCTTCATTCCATTTTTTCATTCTCGTTTTATGATAATCTTCGACAGAAAGTGACTTCGAATTTGGCAGATCAAGTGCGATCCATCTCAGAAGTCACGAAAGCTCTTGCCTTAGGTGGCCTTCGTCAATTTTGATGTTCAAGAAGAGATGCTTGACTTGGAGATGACCGTCAACTCCATTGCCACTCAGTTGCGCACATTGGCTAACGAAGTCACTCAAGTCAGTTTGGAAGTTAGAAGGGGAGGTATCTTGGGTGGACAGGCATTTGTACCTGAGGTTCAGGGAATGTGGAAGGTTGGTGGTTTCCGGTTCTCTTTTTCCTCATAATATGATCTCGAATGGATGACTTTTTCTAGGTCCTTACTGATAACGTCAACCTTATGGCCATGAATTTGACCAACCAAGTGCGTTCAATTGCAGAAGTGACCAAAGCCGTTGTTGGTGGTGATTTGATCGAAGACAACGTGGAGAGATCTGGAATTGAAAGAGGCAGCCAATGGAATGACTGAGTGTTGAGTCTCTTCGCTGATCGAGTCACTTGTGGCTGGAGAAGTCGGGATGGAAGTCGGTTGAGTGGTCAGGCCGGGGCCATGAATGTTGGTGGGACATGGAAAGGTTTCATGGATAACGATGGCTAACAACATATGTTTTTCTTCGTTTGTTGTTAAAAGGCTGATTTATATTATTTTTTCAGTTGACGCTACAAGGGTGAACCATAGCCGTTTTAGTATATCCTTGATGTACAGCTGGCGGTACGAGATCCGCATTCGACTCCTAGACCATATACTACCCATAGTCCTCGATAGGTTGGTTGCAAATCACTAGTCGTCCCCATCCTTTACGGTAAAATGAAGGCAAGATTATAATACTGGGTAGTTAAATCACCACCGCTAAGTCTGCAAGAGATGATTTGGGATAGGTACTCGGAGGTATGTTATCGCAGGATCGTTGTCTCCCCACTCTCTGCTCTCTGCTCCTCCATGTGAACCCAACATCGGAGCGACCCAGTGCCAGCGGGAATTATTTATGGTCGATCTGAGTTGTGAATGAGGGTGTTGATGGTGGTGGCCAATTTTCGGATTATTTTCCAGAGGATATTGTTTGACAATGCCCAGTAACCAGTAACCAGCGACCAACGACGGAAATTCGGTGGTGGGAATCAGGGACCGAGTCCAAGGAGTTAATGATTCCATGTTTTATTACCATGGTATACAGTAGAAGTTTTCATAATGCATAACGTCATGATGCATAAATCTATTAATGCATAGGTCTGGGGTCGGAACCACCGCGGGACGCAGGGAAATGGGGTGCATAATGCATATTGCATAATGCATAGGCCCGGAGACCCCAATATGCATTATCAGAGTAGGTGGGAATTTTATTTGTACTGATAAATGGCGACAACATAGGGTCGGGAACACCACTAACTGCTTGCAATTTATTAAAATAATGCCTAACTTAACAGGGTATAGTACTAAGGGTGGAATGACAGAATTTTCCTCATAAAAAGTCGAGCGAACATCATTGATACGAAGTCGAAAATGCGTGCTGGTCCTGAATCCACCCGTAAACCTCGTGCAAAACCAAAACCTTACATACGAAAGCCTAAGGCCCCTGTTACAAAGAATGCTATCATGCATAGGCGACGTTGAAGCCTCTCTGTGCAAAGCAAGTGAAAAGCTCGAAAATGTTTGTGCCAGGTATGGAGATGAGAGCTCCTCCATAAAATTCCCTTGTCAATTGCACAAGTGCATAGCCCATTTTTTGCATGAAGATCTTATTAGCTCCATCGTTGACCCAGTATTTTACGAAAACATGTTCCTAGCTAAATAGAGACAAGGTTAAGAGTAACGCTGTCGCCCAATTTGTCAATGTGTCACGTATGTCACGGTATGTGACACTTTTCGTCCTGCATAAATCTATTAATGCATAACCCAATGGCTGGTCCCGAGGCTATGCAGTATGAGAACTTCTACTGTAGTACCTATTCCATGGGTCTATTCAGAATGAAAGAAAGACGGTACGTGAGTCAAGAATAGGACAGCATGAGCTGGCTCTACAGTAAGTTGAGCAGAATGAGATGCGTTTGATGATGGACGTTTTGGACAACGATGAGTATTTCCTACGCCACAACATGATCTATGTTCTATCATCTATCTACCATCTGGATATCGTCGCTTATTTGAACGCCAATATCATCGTCTCTATCCACGATATCGGCATCTCCTGTTTCCAGATTTGGATTTGGATTGTTATCTGCAAAGCGTAAACTCCCGACGCTAGATTCTATCATGGATTCCTTGTCGTAGAATGACAATCCCATTGATAGCCGCACAAAGATGATTGTAGGTGTTATGCCCTAGACAAACTCATGTAATTAGTAAAATGAGAAGTAGCAATGACTGATGTTGTAATCACGTTGAGCATTTGGTGGATACAAACGATGATCTCATAAGCGTCAAAGGCAGTGTCCGTCTCTGGAAGAATGACAACCACGAGTCGAGCCAATTGGATTGCAAACAACATCATGCCAGATTCAATTAGCACGAATATGACAGTCCGAATTTTACTTCCGCCAGTGGCGCCCAAAGTTTGGTCATCCGACTCCGCGGATTTAACTTGACGGTACACATTGAAGATCTTCAACACGATTAAGCCTGTCACCAGAGCATTCACAGTCATGGACACGGCGAAACTTGCTACATCCAGCCAACGCCCCCAGTCAGGTTCTACAATTTGGTCTGAGACAATGTGACTGAAGCCGATATCCGCTACCCACATAGCTAGAGACAATGAATTGAAATTGGCCAGTCAAATAAGATAGGTTGACTGACCTAAGAATACAAATGCCAACATTGAAGGAAGGATCACGACACGGATATGGCAACCCCACACAATCCAGCAACGGTAGATCTTTAAGATTTCCTTCAATAAAATAAATGTTGGGGATAAGTAGTTTATACATACTAGGATCGATTGAGCTATGAAATCACAGCAACCTGATCCTATGATTTGAACAAAAGATATGTGGAGGGATACCGTTGGATTCTGCAAAACAGAATGAGTCAAAAAGATAGTTATTGTTACCGATGAAATTGGTACTAACTGAAACGATGAGAAATGTTATATCAACCACAACGTTGACAACAGAGAGCATATATAGAGCACACAGAGCATAGAAAATGACATTGCTCTTGTCAGTGCCTTTGTTCGATGTCCAGTGGTCTTGTAAATATATGGCGAATATGCCAGAATATACTCCTGGGACAGGTTAATATTATACTTCTTTAGCAGGTGCCGTGAAAGTTGTAGAAAAATATCTTACCGTAAAGAAAGCCTTCGAGACATAACGCAATGAAGTCAAAGTCTCCAAGCTTTAGCTTCATGATTTCTTGTCTGTTGTAATGACCTATTGCAATCTCTGACCCTTATATAAGAGTCTAGCATCTACATCTAATACAGCGACGGAGATAAAAGCTTGAAGTTCATGATGATCTTAACAAACTGTCGCTGTCATAATCATAATCCGATTTTTGATCAGGTAGAATCGCATTGCCATGTATACATGCTAACTAGTTTGAGGAGAAGATGGTTATGCAACTTGTCTTATTCTGGGTAACCGAGTTTTCCAAGGTAAACCTGGCCTCGGACTAGCTTCCATCATTGAAACCCGTGTCCGGGAGGGCGATCGTGGTGATTATCGGATACTCTGGTGACAAGTGAGCTGCTGGCTTCCTGTTTTTGACATAAACTCACCTCTGTTAGATTCGAACACCGAGTTACAACTCGAATCATAACAACGACAGATTCAGCGAACGGAAGCGAAATCGCTCGTTGACGCTGTTGGAGGAGTAACGCCGATACCGTACTCGATGAACCTTTGGATGTGATGATGGAGGCCTAACCCTGTTGTTGATATAGTAGCACAGACGACGACAAGGTTGTTCCATTGATCTAGTAGACGAAAGGTGAGCTATTGGCTCGTTTTATTTTATTTTCAACATCAACTCACCTCTATTCAATGGATTCGGACAACATCGAATCTACGGTAGGTTTTAAATATCGCTTTTCTGACAATTAACACCTCATTAACACTATCATCTCGACTCCATCTTGATGAAGCTTTGGATGCGATGAAAGCGGCCTAATCTGTTGTTGATATAGTGGCACAGATGACGACACCGTCGACACGGTTGTTTCATTGGATCTAGTAGACGAAAGGTGAGTTATTGACTCGTTTTGTTTTATTTTCGGCATCAGCTCACCTCGATTCAATGGATTCGAACAACGTCGAATCTAGGATACGTTTGAAATATCACTTTTCTGATGATTAACACCTGATCAATGCTACCATCTCGACCCCATAAATACGGGAAGATGAACAATGTCGGGTAGATGCTGCAGACGACGATGTAAGATTGTTATTGATTGTTGCTTTGAGCTGGACTGACCCTTCCCTTAGCTCGAATATCTTTAGAAGTCCTTTTACGACTTGGTATACGATAAGGGAGCGTAAAAGAATAAAAGGAAAATGCTGAAGACAATGTGTTTACTCAATTGAGTATTCGAAGAAGAAATCTGAAGACAATATCTAATAAGCTCATATGGCTGTCTTGGTATGTGCAAAAATCATACACACGGTGGGTCTACGATTAAACGCAGTAAGTTGCTGTATATGTGCTAATGTGCGTTTGAATTTTCGATATTCTGGGTATATGTAGCGCACAATCG
This sequence comes from Phlegmacium glaucopus, assembly GCA_015039465.1. NCBI lineage: Eukaryota > Fungi > Basidiomycota > Agaricomycetes > Agaricales > Cortinariaceae > Phlegmacium > Phlegmacium glaucopus. Next base: position 27,042 of record MU130132.1, on the reverse strand, counting down.
TCTTGCAGGTATGAGCTGAAGAATGATCTGACTGATAGGAGTGTTTATTTGGCATGTAGTACTTGTAACATCCTATTTATATGGGAAAGGGTCGTTTTCAGCGGTGAGATGATAGAGGGCGGTCAGGAGGAGATATTAGCTTAAGTGCCTTTGGACCTGCGTCAGTGGTCACTGGCAAGCTACGCTCTTATTCGTCGCAGCCCACGTTCACGTCCATTTGCCGTAGGACTCGACTTTCCTCTGCATTTTCGGTTTATTCTGCAAGGCGTCCAAGGTCATGACTGCAAGGAATTCCAGGCCTGAATAAACCTATGATTAATCTGAGGGACGAATGAGGTTGAAAAAATAAGTTGGACGTGGTGATCAGTTTGCCAGATATATTTGGACAGCACCAACGACGGAGATTCAGTACTAGTAGTGGGATGAAGGACCAAGTGCTCAAATTTGACTGAGGCGATCACATGATTGGTGACTGGTCTGCAACTGTCTGCAATCGTCTAGGCTCGTTCCCACCCAGCTTTACCACACGTGAGACTAAGGTGCACGTGGTTTGTGAGAGTGAAACTCGACAACTGGCAAAGCCGGCTGGTCCATTTCGGGCCACTTTTGGCGGAGCCCGCCAAATCTTGTAGTCCTCAGTGAAAAAGGTGGCTCAAGCTCCAAAAAAAGGGTCAAAATTGGGTATACAACTAGTAGTTATTTTTCGATTTCAAGTCCGTCTGGGTATATAAGTTTTTTTTCAAAAATTTGAATTTGACTGTCATCGTTGACAGGCCTGTGCGCGAGAACTTAGAAGCTTTACGCCAAGTCACGCAAACACCGCGTTGGTCACTCAACATCAGATCCACCTTCTCCCTCACTTTCCTCACTCATGTCGTCTTCTGATTCCTGGTCCAGCTCCCAGCCATCCATATCCAACGCGACATCATCTTCACCAACGCGTTCCAGTGTTGGTGATTCCATCAACAACGCACCGACATTATATGATGGTTTCTGGTCTTCATTTGGTAATACAACAAAGTAGCTACTTTTGTATGGAGTACAAGTTTTGATAAAAATTCACCTTTTTAAAAACTATTCAATTCAATTCAGAATGCAAAAAAAATGATAATATATATACTCAATTTGAGCACTTTTTTTTGAGGTGTGGCCACTTTTTTTGACGAAGTCGACACATCAAGATTGGCAGGGGAAACAGCCATCACTCAAAATGGGCCCGGACTGGCCCAGTCCGCTCGCGAGCTCGCTCCTTGCTTGATCATGTGCTCCTGTGACGCTCTGTGACTAGAGCTTGCGAGCGTGACTGGCTAGCGAGTCTAGCAATCGTCAATCGATCCTTATATCCTCTCGCGCTTACGGAAATATGAAACCTTATCAAGTTCACGCTGGCGTAGCTGCCAATCATACTCCCATCGCCAACGGTCCTGCTCACAGTCCAGCTCCCCCAAAAGCGCATGGCCCCACCTGTGAAAGATCAGTTTCTGGCCCTCTCATGCTCTCCCGGATACTATCAGTCCAGACTCGACCTTAAACTACTAAAGGCTCAGATCTGCTGGCACTTCCCCACTCTCTGCTCCCGGCTCCAGGAAGGATGACCCAGTGAGAGTGATCATATCGAATAATTTATCATCTAATCAACTACTCTGTAGATACTTGAAATATAAGGCCTAAGGCCTAAGGATTGATTTTGATGACAAAGGGTATGACGACAAACATTTTGAAGTAATGCATGGATACCTTTATCGATTATAGGTTCAAGGTATGTTCACGGTATTATTATCAACAAAGGTTACTGATAATTGAAGCGCTAATATCCATGATCAATCAAGCGCCATCTTCTCTTTCTTGATCAAGCCTTCCCATAAAAAGTTTTAGGGATCTCAATTTAGGCAGAACTGGACGAACAGATGGGTAAAAATGTTACTTTGAAGAATGTGGATTTTTCGATTGTAGGTGATAGGTGAGTCCAGGTCGAAAGATGTAGAATACATGTTTTCTGTACTAACAAGGTACAACCATCTATGAAACTCCTGATCAATCACTCCCGTACTGTTATTGTAACACGTCGACTGAGTTCCCAAATCGGATACCCATGGGGACACGACTAGCCATCGCCAGTACAAAAGATACGCTAGCGGCTAGATAGTCTTAGGGAAGGGCAAACCGGTATACACGTCGGCTGGTTGTTGATCTTGAAGTGTTTCGCCCAGATTGGTGAGTTTAATATTGCCAAGCAAATCAGATTGGTACAAAGCGATAAATTCCAATTTACGATCCTTTACGTTCGGACTGAGAAATCAGTTTGAACCTGTAGATTGTATATCTGGACATTCGGTGTGCAGAAACGCTCCCATTCTTCACGACTACATCACCTCCATCTTCCATGAGATCCGGCTATCTGAATCCCTTCCGATCGTCTGTCCAAAAAATTAACAAGGCCGCACTTCCAATCAACCCCGGGCCTGGATAACATTAGAACCTATGGAATCAAGGCCGAGTCGCGATGATGAATTTAAAAGGTCATTGGTCGCGTTTTTGGCAAGTGATTGGGCTGCTTGTTGATGTTAGGGGAGTAAGGTGGCCGGCTGTGCGGAGTGATATCGATAGTCAATGAATGAAGGGTTTAGTACGATTGGAGTGACATGGAATATCCTGTACTCCCATAGGTCCACAACAAAACCAGCAGTACCATCGATTGTATGCGTTATTCAACCAGCAGTGCTACTCGACCGCTGGCCAGACTATTGGGGAGGTTTGAGGGCGTTGCATGCTCGGGTGCCGGAGGTATCTTGGTTATTTGGTTGTTGGTCGCAGTCGAATTAAATGGACATTGTTGGATGGTGACCAGCGACGGAGATTTGATGGTAGGATTGACGATCGAGCTCATGGGCAATAGCCGCTTCGACGACTTTGATATTACTTTATTACCATGGCAGAGTATAATGTCGAAATGAAAGGCAAATGACTAGAATTGAACCGAGATGAGAAGTCCAAGTGAAACAAAGGATTGGTTACCTACTATTGACCTTTGGCCTTGATTCAGAACTCAAGACTCTAATAATTCCATTTGATATCAGTACGCGAGGGGATATCACCTTTGATACGCGAATCGTCGAAATCGGTCCATATGACAGAACGAGATGGCTAAATATCAATGGATGATGAGAAAGGGGCATTCAGAGTACCAATATACTCACTTGGCGTGCCCAAACCTTTATTTGAACCTCTCTGCTGCACCACTCAAGCCCTTGCTCTACACCTACTCGACTGATGTTCTAGATCCAGAATGACGGGCACCAACCGGCTAGAGTCGTCCTCCAGACACGCTCTTATTCGCAGCCCTCAACTCACCAAGACCAGGCTTTCCTCTGTCTTTTCGGTTTATTCAGCAAGTTGTCAACCTTTCGTGTTCAATCTTTCCGGTTATATCTAGTGCACAATCGTCTTGTAGATATGAGCTGAGGGGTAGTCTTAGTGTGGTGTGATAAGAGCGTTTAGCTGGCGTGTAGTACTTGTACTGTCTAGTTTGTATGGGAGAGGGTCGTTTTCGGCAGTAAGATGATAGAGAACGGTGAGTTGATGATGACGAGAAGATATTAGGTTAAGTACCTTTAGACCTTGGTCTCCAGCCACTCTTATTCTTCGCAGCCCTTCTCTATTCGCAATAGGACTTGGCTTTCCTGTCTCAGCAAGTTGTCCAAAGTCGCGCCTGCAATGAGTCCCAGTCCTGAGTAAGCCTATGATTGATCTGAAGGGTGAATGAGGATGAAAAAATAAGTTGGCCAATTTACCAGAGAAGACCGATATCAGATTATCCAGGGAATCAAAGAACTAGGTGGGCTCTGAAAGATCTCTCTGTGCAGGGTGATTTCGCTGAGATAATGTTGTTATCGATTGTTGCTTTGAGTTGGACTGACCTTTCCCTATGTTCTAACATCTTTTGAAGGCCTTTTACGACTCGGTATATGATAAGGGCGTATAAAAAGAAGAAGGTAGGTGGGAGAGAAGATGCCGAAGACGATGAAGTGAGTATTTGAAAGTTGAGTATGAAATATTCTCAGGTCATAGTAGGTACCGGTGTAAAAACGTGCCAACACACAAGGTGGGTCTACGATTAAACACAGTAAGTTACTGTACGCGCGTTTTTTCACACGAGATATATACGAGAGACAACAGTTGCAACACCAACTATATTGTTTAAAGTACGAAAGTCAATCATGGTTAAAGTAGCCATTGTTATTGGTAGAAAAAATGAGAAAGACAAAACGTCTTAGGTTGCCATAGGGAGGTGTATCGAAAATAAGTTCCGCATCATAGTCCAACGACGCTAAAGTATCGGGTTAGATAGGATCATACATATTTGATGAATAGGGATTGTAACAAAAATAAGTACCTTTAGAATTTCTAGATGGCAACGACCTAACAGACCCCAACGTTATAGGCACAGCACTAGGAAGGAAGTTAGGACCGTAAACATAAGAATCCAGTCAGTTGGATAGAACAAACTGACCGGTTCGAGTTAAGTAACAGAGATCGATACACCCATCACCTATAGCCGAAGTAAGTGCAACAGAGTCTGGTTTAAAACCTTGGATTTACCCCCCCAACCGAAGAAAACCGTTCAGAGCGGTACAGGTACTGACACTTACGAGACCACTGTCCGAATTAGCACACCTTCTAGAAGTTACACATGGCACTTCAGTTTAGGCGCCTCAGCCTACTGGTTTGAAACACGCAGTGACCGCCCTCGTTTTAAAACTGACAGTATAAGCACGATTAACTTAGACCGTACTACAACAAAAGTTAGGTTAACCGAGCCTAGCACCAATGGTAAGAAGGTCTCTGCCTGTGACAGTTACTTCGAATACCATAGTAGCAAATATAGGTGGTTTACGAGTTACACTAATGTTGTAGTCAGTAACGAAGAGTAAAATGATTATTGTACCAAGACAGATCCCGTATTGTGGATGTTATTAGGACCACGCCGATAGTTACCCTAACAGCAAGATGCTGTTCCTTAGGTACTATCTTAGATCGCAGCCCTCAAACGCGAAACGCCTATTGTTAGGTTTAGGTTTAGGCCTTTGCCCCCTACAGCTATAGCACCTATCTCTGCTACTATAAGCGGAAGCTTATTCGCTACTTTAGGTCTACCATCTATCTACTAATCTAAAACATCTATACGACAGCAGTTCGTCCCCTTCCTGGGTAGTAACAGGTAGTAATTTGGGTAGAGCACGACATGACAAGAACTGAGTTCATGAAAGACAGAAAGTAAGGCTCTTCTGGGTTATTTGTACTTAGCTTTTGCCTTAGTAGTTCAGGAACCTTAACCAGGAAACACCGCCTACTCCCACTGTTTCCGACGTTTCTTCGCGTAGCGACGGTCACTGTGTCCATGGTAACAGTTGTATCCGGGTGGCGAGAGATAAGTAGAGTGACGACTTACTACTTACTTGTGAGTTTGGTAAGCATGAATAGGGAACGTGAGTGTGGATGTATATGCGTCTTTCTAGGTTGTGTTTTCCAGTCCAGTTTAAGTGTAATTGCGCGCATGTCATTGAATGACACAAATTAGCAGAGCATAGAAAATGACATTTCTCTTGTCGGTGCCTTTGTTCGATGTCCAGTGGTCTTGTAAATATATGGCGAATATGCCAGAATATACTCCTGGAACAGGTTAATACTTTAGCAGGTGCCGTGAAAGTTGTAGAAAATATCTTACCGTAAAGAAAGCCTTCAAGATAAAACGAAATAATGTTAAAGTCTCCAAGCTTTAGCTTCATGATTTCTTGTCTGTTGTAATGACCTATTGCAATCTCTGACCCTTATATAAGAGTCTAGCATCTACATCTAATACAGCGACGGAGATAAAAGCTTGAAGTTCATGATGATCTTAACAAACTGTCGCTGTCATAATCATAATCCGATTTTTGATCAGATAGAATCGCATTGCCATGTATACATGCTAACTAGTTTGAGGAGAAGATGGTTATGCAACTTGTCTTATTCTGGGTAACCGAGTTTTCCAAGGTAAACCTGGCCTTGGACTAGCTTCCATCATTGAAACCCGTGTCCGGGAGGGCGATCGTGGTGATTATCGGATACTCTGGTGACAAGTGAGCTGCTGGCTTCCTGTTTTTGACATAAACTCACCTCTGTTAGATTCGAACACCGAGTTACAACTCGAATCATAACAACGACAGATTCAGCGAACGGAAGCGAAATCGCTCGTTGACGCTGTTGGAGGAGTAACGCCGATACCGTACTCGATGAACCTTTGGTTGTGATGATGGAGGCCTAACCCTGTTGTTGATATAGTAGCACAGACGACGACAAGGTTGTTCCATTGATCTAGTAGACGAAAGGTGAGCTATTGGCTCGTTTTATTTTATTTTCGACATCAACTCACCTCTATTCAATGGATTCGGACAACGTCGAATCTATGGTAGGTTTTAAATATCGCTTTTCTGACGATTAACGCCTAATTAACACTATCATCTCGACTCCATCTTGATGAAGCTTTGATGCGATGAAAGAGGCCTAATCTCTTGTTGATATAGTGGAACAGATGACGGCACCATCGACACGGTTGTTTCATTGGCTCTAGTAGATGAAAGGTGAGTTATTGACTCGTTTCCCTTTCTTTTCGAGATCAGCTCACCTGTATTCAATGAATTCGAACAACGTCGAATCTAGGATACGTTTGAAATATCACTTTTCTGATGATTAACACCTGATCAACCGCTACCATCTCGACACCATCAATATGGGAAGATGAACAATGCTGAATAGATGCTGCAGACGACGATGAAAGGTCGTTATCGATTGTTGCTTTGAGCTGGACTGAGCCTTCCCTAAGCTCGAACATCTTTAGAAGGCCTTTTACGACTTGGTATACAATAAAGGAGCGTAACAGAATAAGGGGAGAACGCTGAAGACAATGTGTTGACTCAATTGAGTATTTGAAGAAGAAATCTGAAGACGATATCTAATAAGCTCATATGGCTGTCTTGTTATGCACAAAAATCACACACACGGTGGGTCTGCGATTCAACGCAGTAAGTTGTTGTATATGTGCCAATGTGCGTTTGAACTAACCTTTCGTTTTCGATCTTCTGGGTATATGTAGCGCAGAATCGTCTTCCAGGTATAAGCTGAAAAATTGTCCGAGTGTGTAGGAGAGTCCAGCCGGCGCGTAGTCCTTGTAATATCCTATTTGTATGGGAAAGGGTCGTTGTCAGCGGTGAGGAGTAAATATCAGGTTAGGTACCTTTGGGCCTGCGTCACTAGCAAGCTACGTTCTTATTCTTCACAGTCCACGTTCACCTCCATTAGCCGTAAGACCCGACTTTCCTTTGCCTTTTCGTTCTAGACTAGTCGTTATGGTTTCTTGATTTTGCGGCTAGGGTAGGTCTGATGTGATCATACGAGAGCTCAGAGGCCGATAAATGGCAATGATATATATGTACCCAATGACACAAAGAATATCCTATTTTCCGTGTGCATACTGATTTTTTTATAAAATTTGTTACAATTAAGGGACTACCTACGACACAAAAAGTATCTAAGCACTACTAAAAAATAGTACCCGGTAGCGTTATGAGCCCAGACCGAGTTTCTTTGGCTTTGAGTGGAATTTGCACGTGATGGTTGAAAGAAGCATGTTAAGATTGCCGTGGTGAATGTTGAATTCCACAGATTCGGCATCTGCCGGAAAGTTGAGCGTTACACAGCCAAAATTTTGGCCCATCCAGATCAATAAAAGAACAAGTCCTATAAATAGGACTCGTAACTTGATGAACCTTGTGATACAATGAAGGAGGCCCAATCCTGTTGTTGATATAGCAGCACAGATGACAAGACGGTCGTTCCATTGGATCTAGTAGATGAAAGGTGAGTTATTGACTGGTTTTCTTTTCTTTTTGACATCAACTCAGCTCTATTCAATAGATTCGAACAATGTTGAATCTATGGTAGGTTTGAAATATCGTGTTTCTGATGATTAACACCTGATCAACGCTATCATAGCAACCCCATCAATATAGGAAGATGAACAATGCTGGATAGATGCTGCAGACAACGAGATAAAGTTTTTATTGATTGTTAGCTAGACTTTCCCTGTGCTCGAACTGTTGAGTGGGCCGTTGCCTTCAGCACAGCAGATCCAAGTTCTGTCAGATCAAGTGTTGAACGGATATCTTATGATACTATTAGGGAGCTCACTTATCTGCATATCCATTGTATTGCCAAGACTTTTATTTGAACGCTGATCCAGGGACATGCAGTTGTGGATGGGGTCGTTCGTGTTCCTCCAAGCTTTCTAACTGAATTACTAGGGCTCTGTAGTCTATAGGGTTACCAAAGTTCAGTTCAGTTCAGTTCTTCACCTCCTCAGCCTGAACTGAACTGAACTGTTTGCATATGGTCCTGAACTGAACTGAACCATTTAAGAACTGGTTCAAACTGAACTGAACTGAAGAACCATTATAAAATCTGAAATTTTAACTTTTTCTGAAAATTTATTGTACAAAGACCTTCCTTAGCCCTTAGCCACTTGATTTCCACTCATATATGATCTCAGAACTCCTTTAGAACACATAAAACCATTGATTTATATTTATTTTCCTAAATAGGCAGTACTAATCTATGCTGACATAATCACATCACATACCAAGTCTGGCCATTATGTCCTTCCTTAGCCATTATTTCATGCTAAAAAGGACTACCAAACCCTTCCAATGTTCATAAATTACTGAAGGATCACTTTCCAGAAAATATTAAGTCAAAAGAAGAGAATTGCCTGGCCCTCTATGACCTAACAGTTCAGCAGTTCAGTTCAGTTCGAACTGCATGAACCATAAATCTCTAAATACCTGAACCTGAACTGAACTGAACTGAATTATCAGTTCAGTTCAGTTCAGTTCAGGTTCATGAGTCAGTTCTGAACTGAACTTTGGTAACCCTATCTGTAGATGACGCCTGTTGGTTTTGAGACATTTGGTGGAATGAAAGATCTTTGGTTCGACAGGCTCCCTGGTCGAATTCTGTCAGCGGAAGGACGATCATGATAGCGATCATGTAATCATTGTGCCCTATATTACCATGTAGATATTTGAAATGTAAGGAGTGATTTTGATGACGAAGGGTATGACGACAAACAATTTGAAGTAACGCATGGATACCTTTATCGATTAGCTTGAGGGTATGTTCACGGTATTATTTAAAACTAATGTTACTGATACTCAAGGTGCTAATATCCATAGTGAGTACTCACCATAAGGCCATCTTCTGTTTCTTGATCAAGCCCTCCATAAATGTTTTAGGGATCTCAATTTAGGCAGAACTGGAGAATCGAGACGAACAGATGGGTAAAAAAGTTACTTTGAAGAATGTGGATGTGGTTACTTACCTTTTCGATTGTGGGTGGTAGGTGAGTCCAGGATGTAGAATAGATGTTTTCTGTACTAGCCAAGGTCCAACCATGTATGAAACGCCTGATCAATCACTCCCGTATGGTTAATTGAACACGTCGACTTTCAAATACCCATGGGGGACACGGATAGTCGCCATCGGCAGTACGAAAGATACGCTAGCGACTACATAGTCTTAGAGACGTGAAAACCGGTATACCTGTTGGTCTTGAAGTGTGTCTTCTAGATTGGTGAGTTCAATATCGCCAAGCAATTCACATCAGCAGGAAGCGATAAATACCCTCTAAGTTCGGGCTGAGAAATCAGTTCCAACTGTAGATCGTATATCTGGATATTGGCGTGCAGAAACGCAAATCCCTCACAAACCACATCACCTCCATCCTCCATGAGAACCAGCTATCCGTATCCCGTCTGACCGTCTCCAAAATCCTTATCCATGATCCCGCCTATAATGAACTCCAGGCTCAGATAATTTTAGATGTTATGGAATCAAGCCGAGGGCGATGATGAATTTAAAGGTCATTTGTCGCGGTTTTGGTGGTGTTTTCTGGTTGATGTGATGACGCATACACTCGATGGTACTGCTGGATGTGTTGTGGACCTATGAAAGTACGAATAAGTGAATAGATAGTTCAAGTCACTCATGTCGTACCAAACCCTTCATTCATTTACTATCGATATCACTCCGCACTGCAGGCCACCTCCCTCCCGTGACACCAACAAGCATTCCAATCACTCTGATCAACACGACCATCAATATGGGAAAATGAACAGTGCTGAATATATGCTGCAGACGACGAGATAATATTATTATTCATTGTTTCTTTGAGCGGACTGACCTTCCCCTATGATCAAACAACTTTTCAAGGTCTTTTACGACTTGGTATATGATAGAGGAGCAAAAAAAGAATAAAGCGAATGAAAGAGAAGACGCTGAAAACAATAAATTGAGTATTCGAAGAAGAAATTTGAATATGGTATCTACTAAGCTCATATAGTTGTCCTATTATGTGCGAAATCACACAAGCGGTGGGTCTACGATTAAACGCAGTAAGTTGGTGTATACGGGCTAATGTGCGTCTGAACTGACCTTTCGTGTGCGACCTTTCTGGGTATATGTAGCGCACAATCATCTTGTATATATGAACTGAAGAATGGTCTGCTGAGTTTGATAAGAAAGTTTAGCTGCCAGGCTGGCGTGTAGTACTTGTTCCATCTGGTTTGTATGGGAGAGAGATGCCATCATACAAGCGGCGGGTCTACGATTAAACACAGTAAGTTACTGTATGCGCGTTAACATCAATTTGAGCTGACCTTTTGTGTTCAATCTTTCTGCGCATATGTAGTGCACCATCGTCTTGTAGGTGTGAGTGGAAGGGATAAGTAAATATGGGTCTGAGTGTTGATTCAGCGGTGAGATGATTAGAGAGTGGTGAGTTTATGTTGACGAGGGGACGTTAGGTTGAGTACTTTTGGACCTGCATCACTGGGAGCCTTGCGCTTCTTTGCAGCCCTCGTCACCTTCATCCCCCACAAGGCCCGGCTTCTTTTTTCGGTCTATCCAGAAATTTGTCCATGGTCGCGCCTACAATGATCTGCAGTCCTAATGATATGATTTAGAATTTATCATTAATCTGAGCCGTGAATGAGGTTGTTGTTGGTGGTGGCCAAATTTCCAGAGGATATTGTTGGACAGTGCCCAGTGAGCAGTAAGCAGTGACCAACGACGGAAAGACCAAAGACCGACTCCAAGGACTTGATGATTCCATTTTTTTGATTACTATGGTATAATGTTTATGTGGTCTATTCGGAATGAAGACAGAAAGCACTTGAGTCAAGAATAGGACAGCACGAGCTCTCCAGGAAGCTGACCTGAATGAGATGCGTTTAATGAAGTGACCAGCGACGGAAAGATTACAGAACGCTCCAAGGACTTAACGATTCCATTTTTGATTACTATGGTATGACGTTTATAGGAGTCTATTCGCAATGAAAGACAGACGGTATTTGAGTCAAGAATAGGACAGCACGAGCCTTCGGTAAGTTGACCTTGATGGACGTTTTCGACAACGATGAGTCTTTCCCACGCTTGATGGCATATCTTAGTTCTAGCTCTCTATGTGATCAAAGTTCTAGCTGTTCTACATGATCATCTATCTACCATCTCGATATCGTCGCTTAGTCGAACGCCAATATCATCGTCTCTATTCACAATATCGACATCGCCCGTTTCCGGTACTGAATTTGGATTGTTATCCGCAAAGCGCAAACTCCCGACGCTAGATTCTATCAAGGATTCCTTGTCGTGGAACGACAATCCCATTGAGACGCGCACCAAGATGATTGTGGGTGTTATACCCTAGACACACTCATGTAATTAGTAAAATGAGAAGTAGCAATGAGATGTTGTATTCACATTGAGCATTTGGTGGATAACAACGATGACATTATAAGCGCCAATGGCAGTCTCCGTCTCTGGAAGAATGACAACCACGAGCCGAGCCAATTGGATTGAAAACAACATCATGCCAGATTCAATTAGCACGAATATGACAGTCCGAATTTTGCTCCCGCCAGTGACGCGCAAAGTTTGGTCATCCGACCCCGCGGATTTAACTTCACGGTACACTTTGAAGATCTTCCACACGATTAAGCCTGTCACCAGAGCATTCACAGTCATGGACACGGCGAAACTTGCTACATCCAGCCAAGCCCCCCAGACAAGTTGCGCAAGTTGGCCTGAGAGAATGTTATCGGAGCCGATACTTGCTAGCCACATAGCTAGAGACAATGAATTGAAATTGACCAGTCAAATAAGATAGGTTGACTGACCTAAGAATACAAATGCCAAGATTGAAGGAATGATCACGACACGGATATGGCAACCCCACACAATCCAGCAACGGTAGATCTTTAAGATTTCCATGAATAAAATAAATGTTGGGGATAAGTAGTTTATACATACTAGGATAGCTTGAGCTATGAAATCACAGCAACCTGATACTACGCCTTGAATAAAATATATGTGGAGGGATACCGTTGGATTCTGCAAAACAGAAAGAGTAAAAAAGATGGTTATTGTTACCGATGAAATTGGTACTAACTGAAACAATGAAACTTGTTATATCAACCACAACGTTGACAACAGAGAGCATATATAGAGCACACAGAGCATAGAAAATGACATTTCTCTTGTCGGTGCCTTTGTTCGATGTCCAGTGGTCTTGTAAATATATGGCGAATATGCCAGAATATACTCCTGGGACAGGTTAATATTATACTTCTTTAGCAGGTGCCGTGAAAGTTGTAGAAAATATCTTACCGTAAAGAAAGCCTTCGAGACATAACCCAATAATGACAAAGTCTTCAAAACTTAGCTTCATGACTTCGTGTCTGTTTTAATGACTTATTGCATCTCTGACCCTTCCTTTATATAAGAGTCTAGCATCTAGATCCAATACAGTGACTGAGATAAAAGCTTGAAGTTCGTGATGATCTTAACAAACTGTCGCTGTCATAATCATAATCCGATTTTTGATCAGGTAGAATCGCATCGCCATGTATACATGCTAACTAGTTTGAGGAGAAGATGGTTATGCAACTTGTCTTATTTTGGGTAACCGAGTTTTCCAAGGTAAACCTGGCCTCGGACTAGCTTCCATCATTGAAACCTGTCACCAAAAAGATGATCATAGTGATACCATGAGATACTCTGACAGCAAGTGAGCTACTGGCTTCCAAATTTTGACATAAACTCACCTCTGTTAGATTTGAACGCCTGGTTACCAACTCGAATCATAAAAACGACAGATTCAACGAACGGAACATAAATCGTTCGTTGACGCTGTTGGAGGGGCAACGCCCATACTGTACTTGATGAACATTTGGATGTGACGAAGGAGGCCTAATCCTGTTGGTATAGTAGCACAGATGACGACAAGGTTGGGTTCATTGGATCTAGTAGACGAAAGGTGAGGTATTGGCTCGTTTTCTTTTATTTTTCGACATCAGCTCACCTCTATTCAATGGATTCGGACAACGTCGAATCTACGGTAGGTTTTAAATATCGCTTTTCTGACGATCAACACCTGATTAACACTATCATCTCGACTCCATCTTGATGAAGCTTTGGATGCGATGAGAGAGGCCTAATCTGTTGTTGATATAGTGGCACAGATGACGACACATTGGATCTAGTAGACGAGGGTTATTGACTCGTTTTCTTTTCTTTTCGACATCAGCTCACCTCTATTCAATGGATTTGAACAGTGTCGAATCTAGGATACGTTTGAAATATCACTTTTCTGATGATTAACACCTGATCAACCGTACCATCTCGACCCCATCAATATGGGAAGATGAATAATGCTGAATAGATGCTGCAGACGACGATGTAAGGTTGTTATCGATTGTTGCTTTGAGCTGGACCGACCCCTCCCTAAGCTCGAACATCTTTAGAATGCCTTTTATGACTTGGTATACGATAAGGGAGCGTAACAGAATAAGGGGAGAATGCTGAAGTCAATGTGTTGACTCAATTGAGTATTCGAAGAAGAAATGTGAAGGCAATATCTACTAAGCTCATATGGCTGTCTTGTTATGTGAAAAAAATCACACGCACGGTGGGTCTGCGAATAAACGCAGTAAGTTGCTGTATATGTGCTAATGTGCGTTTGAACTAACCTTTCGTTTACGATCTTCTGGGGCGCACAATCGTCTTGCAGGTATGAGCTGAAGAATGGTCTGAGTGTGGTAGGAGAGGTTTAGCTGGCGTGTAGTACTTGTAACATCCTATTGGTATGGGAAAGGAGTCGTTTTCAGCGGTGAGATGATAGAGGGCGGTAAGGAGTAGATATTGAGTTAAGTACCTTTGGGCCTGCATCACTGGCAAGCTACGATCTTATTCTTCGCAGCCAACGTTCACCTCCATTCGCCGTAAGACTCGACTTTCCTTTGCAATTTCGGTTTATTCTGCAAGTCGTCCAAGGTCATGACTGCAAGGAATTCCAGGCCTGAATAAGCCTATGATTAATCTGAGGGGCGAATGAGGTTGAAAAAAGAAGTTGGTCGTGGTGACCAGTTTGCCAGATATCTTTGGATAGCACCAACGACGGTACCAGTAGTGGGATCAAGGACCAAGTGCCTCAATTTGACGGCGGAGTCTATTTGAAGGCCAGAAGATCTAAGTTGGTCGTGGTGACCAGTTTGCCAGATATCTTTGGATAGCACCAACGACGGTACCAGTAGTGGGATCAAGGACCAAGTGCCTCAATTTGACGGCGGAGTCTATTTGAAGGCCAGAAGATCACATGATCGGTTGAACGATGGTCAGACTGCAATGATCAATCGTTCATCGATCCCTCTGTTATTATCTAATATTCTCTCACGCTTACGGAAATATGAAAGCTTATCAAGTTCACGCTGCCGTAGCTTCCAATCCTACTCCCATCGCCAACGGTCCTGGTCACAGTTCAGCTCCCCCCAAAGCCCATGCTCATTGTCCTACCTGTGAAAGATCGGTCTCTGACCCCCTCATGCTCCCCGGATACTCTGATATCAGTCCAGACTCGACCCTAAACTAAAGGCTCAGGTCCACTGGCAAGGATGTCACTCGCTGCTGTTTCACGAGGCGATTTTAGTCAAAAAATTACGGTCCTCGTTCAGGGTGTGGTCACGGTTCAACTCAAGGACCTCATCAATACTATGGTATATTCGTTATTGTTTTTCATTTATCCATGTCCTAAGGCCTTTCTATATGGACAGATTAGGACAATTTGCAAAGGAAGCCACTCGTGTATCCCAAGAAGTCGGAACTGAAGGGTACGTATTGATTAATCAAGCGACCTCTGTCTTATCGCGCTAAACAGAAAACTTGGCGGACAAGCTCTCATTCTCAATGTCGAAGGCACATGGCGAGAATTCACAGCGGTAGTCAACTATTGGCAGCAAATACAACATCCCTAGTTCGCAACTGACTCGTTATACATCTATATTCTCCACTAACCATTTTATTGTCCACTAGGTACGATCTATAGTGAAAGTGACCAAGGTATTCGCACTGGGAGATCTGAGTAAAAAAATTGAAGTGGATGCTCGCGGTGAAATTCTAGATCTCAAGAATACTGTCAACACAATGTTGGTTAGATTCGCTCTGGTCATATTTTCTCTGGACGCGGACTGATTGTTTTGTCAGATTACGAGCGTTGGCGGCGGAAGTCACTCGAGTCACTTTAGAAGTCGGAAGTCAAGGCAAACTAGGAGGTCAAGCACATGTATCGGACGTGGAAGGGGTGTGGTCGAATCCGGTTTGGAATGTATGTATTTTTGTTTTGCATGACAGTCTTGATCACAACCTTTCTTTCTATAGGTCAATCGAATGGATTCCTTCCTTACAGATCAAGTACGGTCACGACCCCCGTCGCTAGGGGTGATTTGACGCAGAAGGTCGGGATATCCGTCGAGGGTGAAATGTCAACATTGAAAGGTATTTTTTTCTTCTTGACTGGATTATGGACTATTCCAAGTGTCATGCTTTGTAGGAAGCGTCAATTCCATGGTGGACCAGTTGTCAGAATTTGCGTTTGAAGTGACGAGGGTAGTTTTTGGAAGTCGGGATGCAGGTATATTGGGAGGTCGAGCGAGGGTCAGAGATGTGCAGGGAACCTGGGTTGATTTGACCAGGAACGTCAGCGTATGTCGCCCCATTCCATCTTTTCATTCTCGTTTGATGACAATCTTCGACAGAAAATGACTTCGAATTTGGCCGATCAAGTGCAATCCATCTCAGAAGTTTCGAAAGCTCTTGCCTTAGGTGGCCTTCGTCAATGCCGATGTTCAAGAAGAGATTCTTGACTTAAAGACGACCGTCGACTCCATGCCTGCTCAGTTGGGCATGGAAGGTTGGTGGTTTCGGGTTCTCTTTTTCCTCATAATATGATCTCGAATGGATGACTTCTTCTAGGTGCTTACTGATAACGTCAACCTCGTGGCCATGAATTTGACCAATCGAGTGCGTTCAATTGCAGAAGTGATCAAAGCCCGTCGCTGGTGGTGATTTGATGAAGATTGGAGTTAATGTACGGGGAGAGATCTTGGAATTGAAAGAGATAGTCAATGGAACGACAGAGAGTTTGAGTGTTTTCGCTGATGAAGTCACTCGTGAGGCTAGAGACGTCGGGACGGAAGTCGGTTGGGTGGTTGGGCTAGGGCCACGAATGTTGGTGGGACTTGGAATGGTTTGACGGATAATGTCAACGTGATGGCTAACAATGTATGCTTTCCTTCGTTTGTTGTTAGAAGATTGATTTATATTATTTTTTCAGTTGACACTACAAGGGAAAACCATAGCCGTTTTAGTATATCCTCTATGTACAGCTGGCGGTACAATATTTGGATTCGACTCCTAGACCAGGATACTACTCACAGTCCTCGATAGGTTGGTTGCAAACCACTAGTCCCGTCCCCATCCATTATGATGAACTGAAGGCAAGATTGTAATACTGGATAGTTAAATATACACCACTGTTAAAAAGTCTGTAAGAGATGATTTGGAATAAGTACTCGGAGGTATGTTATCACAGAATCGCACTCTCCGCTCCGGCTCCTCCGTGTGAACCCTACGTTGGAGCGACCCAATGCCAGCGGGAATTATTTATGATCGATCTGAGTTGTGAATCAGGTTGTTGGTGGTGATGGCCAATTTTCCAGAGGATAATGTTGGACAGTGCCCAGTAACCAGTAATCAGCGACCAACGACGGAAATTCGGTGGCAGGAATCAAGGACCAGGTCCAAGGAGTATAGTACCTATTCCATGGGTCTATTCAGAATGAAAGACAGAGAGTACTTGAGTCAAGAACAGGACAGCACGAGCTGGCTCTCAGTAAACTGACCTGAGTGGGATGCGTTTAATGATGGACCTTTTCGACAACGATGAGTCTTTTCCCACACTTGACGACAGCATTTCTACGAGATCTAGTTCTAGCTGTTCTATATGATCATCTATCTACCATCTGGATATCGTTGCTTAGTCGAACGCCAATATCATCGCCTCTATCCACGATATCGACTTCCGATCCCGTTTCCGGATTTGGATTGTTGTCTGCAAAGCGCAAACTCCCGACGCTAGATTCTATCATGGATTCCTGGTCGTGGAACGACAATCCCATTGAGACCCGCACCAGGATGATTGTAGGTGCTATACCCTAGACAGGACCCATGATGTTATTAGTAAAGTAAAGAAGTAACAATGATTAATGTTGTAATCACATTGAGCATTTGGTGGATAAAGACAATGATATCATAAGCAAAGTTAACGGCAGTGTCCGTCGACACAATAATGGTAACCACGACCCGAGCCAATTGGATTGAAAATAACATCATGCCAGATTCAATTAGCACGAATATGACAGTCCGAATTTTGCTCCCGCCAGTGGCACCCAAAGTTTGGTCATCCGAGGCAGATTTGACTTGACGATACACATTGAAGATCTTCCACACGATCAAGCCTGTCACCAGAGCATTCACAATCATGGACATGGCGATACTTCCCACATTCAGCCAATTTGCCCAACCAGGGTCCGCTATCACCCCTGAGAGAATGTACTGTGAGCTGTTACCCGCTAGCCAGATAACTAGAGGCAATGAATTGAAATCAGGCATTCACTGAATGAATAGGCTGACTGACCTAAGAATGTGAATGCTAAGATTGAAGGAAGGATCACGACACGGATATTGCAACCCCACACAATCCAGCAACGGTAGATCTGTAAGATTTCCATGAATAAAACAAATGATAGGCATAGTAGTTTATACACACTAGGATAGATTGAGCTATGAAATCGCAGCAACCAGTTGCGGTGCCTCGAACAAAAAGTAAGTTGAGGGATGTCATTGGATTCAACCTGCCAAACTGCACAACAGAAAGTGTAAAAAAAGATGGTTATTGTTGCCAATGGAATTGTCACCAACTCCATATATGAAACTTGTCATATCAAGCACAACGGTGGCAGCAGATAGAACATATAGACCACACAGAGCATAGAAAAGGATGTTTTCCGCCTTGCCGGCGCCTTTGTTGGAGGTCCAGTGGTCTTGTAAATACATGGCGAATATGCCACAATAGAGTCCTGGGAAAGGTTTGTATTATATTTCTTTAGCAGAGGCCGTGAAGGTTGTAGAAAAAATATCTTACCGTACAGAAAGCCTTCCAGACATAATCCAATAATGACAAAGTCTTCAAGACTTAGCTCCATGATTTCGTGTCTGTTTTAATGACCTATTGCATCTCTAACTTGAATCCTTGCTTTATATAAGGGTCTAGCATCTATCAACTACAATGACTGAGATAAAAGCTTGAAGTTCGTGATGATCTTAACAAACTGTCACTGTCATAATCACAATCGGAATTTCGATCAGGTAGGAATTGTACCGCATCGCCATCTATACATACTAACTAGTTTGAGGCAGAAAATGGTGATGCAACCTGTCTGATTTTGGGTAACCGAGTTTTCCAAGGTAAGCATGGCCTCAGAACTAGCTTCCATCCATTGAAATCTGTCACCAAAAAGATGATCATAGTGATGATCAGATACTCTGACGGCAAGTAAGCTACTGGCTTCCAGTTTTTGACATAACCTCATCCCTGTTATATTTGAATACCCAATTACAACTCAAATCACAAGAACAACAGATTTCACGAACAGAACCTAAACCATTTGTTGACGCCGTTGGAGGAGTAATGCCCATGCCATACTCAATGAAACTCACGGTGTGATGAAAGCGGCCTAATCGTGTTGTTGATATAGTAGCACAGATGACGACACGGTTGTTTCATTGGATCTAGTAGATGAAAGGTGAGTTTTTGACTTGTTTTTCTTTTCTTTTCTTTTCTTTTCTTCACTTCATCGGCTCACCTTTGTTCAATGGATTCGAACAACATCGAATCTGTGAGAACTTCGAATCATCGCTTTTCTGATGATCAACACCTGATCAACAATACCATCTTGACCCCATCAATATGAGAAGTTGATGTAACGATTTGATTCTCATCCAGCACCTAAATCGTTCATTGACGTTGTTGGAGGAGTAACGCCCATGCCGTACTTGATGAACCTTACGATGCGATGAAACCGGCCTAATCCTATTGTTGATATAGTACGGTTGTTTCTGGTAGACCAAAGGTGAGTTATTGGCTCGTTTTCTTTTCCTTTCTTCATCACCTCACCTGTATTCAATGGATTCGAATCTACGGTAGGTCTGAAATATCGCTTTCCTGATGATCAACACCTGATCAACGCTACCATCTCGAACCCATCATAAGAGAAGATGAACAATGCTGAATATATGCTGCAGACGACGAGATAAGGTTGTTATCGATTGTTGCTTTGAGCTGGACCGATCTTTCCCTACACTTGAACATCTTTAGAAGGGCATATTACAACTTGATATACGATAAGAGAGAGTAAAAAGAAGAAAGCGAAGATGCTGAAAACGATGAATTGACTCAATTCAGTATTCGAAAGAGAAAAAAAAATTTGAAAATGATATCTACTGAGCTAGGGTTGTCCTATTATGTGCAAAATCACACAAGCGGTGGGTCTACGATTAAACGTAGTAAGTTGCTGTATACGGGCCAATGTGCGTCTGAACTAACCTCTCATATTAGATCCTTGTGGGTCTATGCATCACACAATCGTCTAGGTATGAGCTGAAGAATGGTCTGAGTATGATAAGAACGTTTAGCTGGCATGTAGTACGTGTACTGGCTGGTTTGTATGGGAAAGGGTTGTTTTCAGCGGTGAGAAGATAGAGGGCGGTGAGTTTAGGTTGACGAGGAGATATTAGGTTAAGTACCGTTAGCCCTTGGTCTCCAGCCACGCTCTGATTCTTCGCAGCCCTAATCCATTCGCCATAAGACTCCGACTTTTCGGTTTCTCCAGCAAGTTGTCCAAGGTCGCGCCTGGAATGAAACCCAGGCCTAAATAAACCTATGATTAATCTGAGGAGTGAATGTGGTTGCAAAAATAAGTTAGCCAATTTACCAGAGAAGACCGATAACAGATTATCCAGGAGTCAGAGAACTAGGTGGGCTCTGAAAGATCTCTCTGCGCAGGGTGATTTCGCTGAGATAAGGTTGTTATCGATTGTTGCTTTGAGTTGGACTGACCTTTCCCTACGCTCTAACATCTTTTAAAGGCCTTTTACGACTCAGTGTATATAATGAAGCGCAAAAAGAAGAAAGTGGATGGGAGAGAAGATGCTGAAGTCAATGAAATAAGTCTTTGAAGACGAAATTTGAGTATGAAATATAAGGTCATACTAGGTGTAAAAACGTGCCATCATACAAGCGGTGGGTCTACGATTAAACACGGTAAGTTACTGTATGCGCGTTAATGTGAATTTGACCTGACCTTTTGTGTTCAATCTTTCTGCGTATATGTAGTGCACCATCGTCTTGTAGGTGTGAGTGGAAGGGATAAGTAAGAATGATCTGAATGTTGATTCAGCAGTGAGATGAATAGAGAGCGGTGAGTTTATGTTGACGAGGAGATTTTAGGTCAAGTACCCCTGGACCTGCATCACTGGCAGCCACGCGCTTCTTTTCAGCCCTCGTCACCTTCATCCGCCACAAGGCTCGGCTTCTCTTTTCGGTCTATCCAGAACTTTGTTCATGGTCACGGTTACAATGAACTCCAGTCCCAATAATATGATTTAAAACCTATCATAAATCTGAGTCGTGAATGAGATTGTTGGTTGTGGTGGCCAAATTTCCAGAGGATATTGTTGGACAGTGCCCAGTAAGTGACGAACGAGGGAAAGATCAAGGAACTGCTCCAAGGACTTGATGACTCCAGTTTTAATTGCTATGGTATAATGTTTATGGGTCATTCGGAATGAAAGACAGAAAGTACTTGAGTCAGGAATAGGACAACACGAGCTCTCCAGTAAGTTGACCTGAGTGAGATATGGACGTTTGTGACAACGATGAGTCTTTCCCACGCTTGACCACAGAATATATACAAGATCTAGTTCTATGTGATCATCTATCTACCATCTGGATATCTTCACTTGCTCGAATGCCAATATTATCGTCTCTATTCACGATATCGACATCTCCCATTTCCTGTATCGAATTTGGATTGTTAGGTGCACAGCGCAAACTCCCGACGCTAGATTCTATCATGCCAGTGGATTCCTTGTCGTAGAACGACAATCCCATTGAGACCCGCACCTGGATGATTGTAGGTGTTATACCCTAGATAGACTCATGTTATTAGTAAAACAAGAAGTAGCAATGACTGATGTTGTAATCACATTGAGCATTTGATGGATAAGAACGATGATATCATAGGCGTCTAGGGCAGCGTCCGTTTTCAAAATGGCAACCACGAGCCGAGCTAATTGGATTGAAAATAATGTCATGCCAGATTCAATTAGCACGAATATGACAGTCCGAATTTTGCTCCCGCCAGTGGTGCCCAAAGTTTGGCCGTCCGAGGCGGATTTGACTTCACGGTACACATTGAAGATCTTCCACACGATTAAGCCTGTCACCAGAGCATTTACAGTCATGGACATGGCGACACTTGCCACAGCAAGCCAATACCCCCAGTCAGGTTGCAAAATTTGGCCCGAGGACATATATTGTGAACCGATACCTGCTAGCCACATAGCTAGAGACAATAAATTGAAATTAGCTAGTCAAACAAGATAGGCTGACCGACCTAAGAATACAAAAGCTAAGATTGAAGGAACGACCACGACACGGATATTGCAACCCCACACAATCCAGCAACGGTAGATCTTTAAGATTTGCATGAATAAAATAAATGATAGGCATAGTAGTTTATACAATACTAGGATATATTGAGCTATGAAATCGCAGCAACCAGTTAATGTGCCTTGAAGAAAATACATGTTGAGGAATGCTGAAGTTTCACCCTGAAACTGCACAAGTGAAAGCGTCAAAAAAGATGGTTATTGATACGGATGGAATTCCGAATTGTTACTAACTGTATATATTATGAACTGTGTTATATCAACCCCAACGTTAACGACAGACAGAACGTATAGAGCACACAGAGCATAGAAAACGATGTTTTTCCTCTTGTCTGTGCCTTCTTTCGATGTCCAGTGGTCTTGTAAATACATGGCGAATATTCCAGAATAGAGTCCTGGAATAGGTTGATATGCTTCTTTAGCAGGTGCCGTGAAAGTCGTAGAAAAAATATCTTACCGTACAGAAAGCCTTCGATACATAATCCAATGAAGTTGAAGCCTCCAAGAATTAGCGCCATGATTTCGTGTCTGTTTTAATGACCTATTGCATCTCCGACCCTTGCTTTATATAAGAGTCTAGCATCTATATCAAATACAGTGACTGATATAAAAATTGAGGTGACGATCTTAACAAACTGTCGCTGTCATAATCATAATCCAATTTTTGATTGGGTAGGAATGTGTACCGCATGGCCATGTATACATGCTAAGTAATAGTTTGAGGCAGAAAATAGTGATGCAACCGGGGTAACCGAGTTTTCCAAAGGTAAGCCTGGCCTCAGACTAGTTTCCATCATAGCGATTACTATCACATCTATCGAATTCACGATGTAGCTATACTACTCTGATGGCAAGTGGGCTACTGGTTTCCAGCTTTGGACATAAACTCACCTCTGTTAGATTCAAACGCCCAGTTACAACTTGAAGCACGAAAACGACGGATTCAACGAAGGGAACAAAAATTGTTTGTTGACGAAGTTGGAGGAGTGACGTGCATGCCGTACTTTGGATGTGATGAGAGGCATAATCCTGTTGTTGATATAGCAGCCAGATTACCACACGGCTGTTTCATTGGATCTAGCATACGAAAGGTGAGTTATTGACTCGCTTTCTGTTCTTTTTGACCTCAGCTCACCTCTATTCAATGGATTCGAGCGACGTCGAATCTATGATACGTTTGAAATATCTCTTTTCTGATGATCGACACCTGGTCAACGCTACCATCTCGACCCCGTAAATATGGGAAGATGAACAATGCTGAATACATGCTGCAGACGACGAGGATTGTTGTTTTGAGCTGGACTGACCTTTCCATACGCTCGAACATCTTTAGAAGGCTTTTTACGACTTGGTATAATATCAGGGAGCGTAAAAAGAATTAAGCGAAGATGTTGAAGACAATGAATTGACCCAATTGAGTATTTGAAGAAGAAATCTGAGGATTATATCTACTAAGGCTCATATGGCTGTCCTGGTTATGTGCCAGCGGTGGGTCTACGGTTAAACGCAGTAAGTTGCTGTATACGTGCTAATGTGCGTTTGAACTAACCTTTCGTGTTCGATCTTCTGGGTATATGTAATCGTCTTGCAGGTATGAGCTGAGGAATGGTCCGAGTGTGATAAGAGAGTTTATCCGGGGTGTAGTACTTGAACCATCCGATTTGTATGGGAAGAGGGGTCGTTTTTAGCAGTGAGATGAATAGAGGGCGTTGAGTTTGTGTTGCAGATGAGATACTATCAAGTACCTTTGGACCTCAGTCTCCAGCCAAGCTTTATTCTTCGCGGCCCTCGTCACCTCCATCCGCCGTAAGACATGACTTTCCTCCATCTTCTCGGTCTATCCAGCAAGTTGTCCAAAGTCGCACTTGGAATGAATGCCAGGCTTTAATAAACCTATGATTAATCTGAGAGGTGAATGAGGTTGAAAAAATAAGTTGGTGGAGGACCGCGGTGTAGTCTAAGATGTGTTCAGACAGTGACTATCCAGTGACCAACGACAGAGATTCAGCAGTGGGATCAAGGACGAAGTCCTCAATGATTAAATTTTTGACCAGTAAGAAGTCTATTCGAAATGAAAGACAGACAATTCTTGACTCAAGTTAAGGGTACCGATAAGAGTGACTGCTAGGCTACGTTTTCCCCACGGTTGACCACAGTTTTTTGCGTTATCTACAAGATCTAGTGTCGACACCATGTAAGTTATTGTCTCATCCAATTCCAAGTCATTTTCTCAACTGGTGCCTTTCATTTTCTCGTATAGCTCAAGGGCGTCCTCCAGCACGTCGCCTGCCACCCCGTCAGCGAGCTTCTCCCGTATGTCCCAACAAGCCCAAATAACCTCGCATACCACTCGTATTAACGCAACACTCGTCACACTTGCTAGACGACTTCCCCCCCCCTTCATTGATACCTCACGTCATGTACCCAGAAGCAGATTAACAACTTCGCCAACGTAGGAACAATACCCATCGCATCCCATAAAACCACATTCTACAGACGCATCTGGTTCAATGGAAACTTCCCACACGCTACTCCCGGAAGATCAGTCTCTGACCCCCTCATACTCCCCAGATACTCTGATATCAGTCCACACTCGAACTTAAACTAATAAAGGCTCAGGTCCAGGGTGTCACTCGCGTCTGCAATGCTGTTGCACCAGGCTATCTTAGTCAGAGAATTATGGTCCTCGTTCAGCGTGGGGTCATGTTTCAACTCAAGGACGTCATCAATACCATGGTATATTCATTATTGTTTTCATTTATCCATGTCCTAAACCATTTCTAGATGGACAACTTGCAAAGGAAGTCATTCGTGTATCTCAAGAAGTCGGAACTGAAGGGTATGTATCGATCGATCAAGGGACATCTTGCTTATCGCACTGAACACAAAAACTCGGCAGTCAAGCTCTCGTTCTTGACATCGAAGGAATATGATGGGAATTGACAGCAGTAGTCAACAAATTGGCAGCAAATTTAACATCTCAAGTTCGCAGCTTACTCGTTATATGTCTATACTTTCCACTAACAGTTTTATTGCTTACTAGGTACGATCTATAGCGAAAGTGACCAAGGCAGTCGCACTAGGAGATCCGAGTAAACAAATTGAGGCAAATGCTCGCGGTGCAATCCCAGATCTCAAAAATACTGTCAATGGATGGTAGTTAGTTCGCTGTGCTCGTATTTTCTCTGGATGCGGACCGATTGTTTTGTCAGATTACGAGCGTTGGCGGCGGAAGTCACTCGGGTCACTTTAGAAGTCGGAAGTCAAGGCAAACTAGGAGGTCAAGCACATGTATCGGACATGGAAGGAGTGTGGTTGAATTTGGTTCCGAACGTATGTGTTTCTGTTTCGTATCACGGTCTCGATGAAAACCTTTCTTTCTACAAGTCAATCGAATGTCTTCCTACAGATCAACTACGGTCAAATGCGGTTGTCACAACCGCCGTCGCTAGGGGTGATTTGACCCAGAAGATCGAAATATCCGTCGAGGGGTGAAATGTCAACGCTGAAAGGTATTTTTCTTGTTGACTAGATTATGGACTATTCCAACTATCAAGCTTTGTAGGAACCGTCAATTCCACGGTGGACCAGTTGTCAGCATTTGCGTTTGAAGTGACGAGGGTAGCTTTGGAAGTCGGGACGCAGGTACATTGAGAGGTCAAGCAAGAATAAAAGGTGTGCAAGGAACCTGGGCTTATTTCACCAGGAACGTCAGGGTATGTCGCTTCATTCCATCTTTTCATTCTCATTTTATGACAATCTTCGACAGAAAATGGCTTCGAAGCCGATCAAGTACTATCCATCTCAGAAGTTACGAAAGCTCTTACCTTAGGTGGCCTTCGTCAATGTTGATGTTCAAGAAGAGATTCTTGACTTGAAGATGCCCGTCAACTCCATGGCCGCTCAGTTGAGCACATCGGCTAACGAAGTCACTCAAGTCAGTTTGGAAGTTAGAAGGGAAGGTATCTTGGGTGGACAGGCGTTTGTACCTGACGTTCAGGGAATGTGGAAGGTTGGTGATTTCCAGTTCCCTTTTTCTTTATAATATGATCTTAAGTGGATGACGTTTTCTACCTATCAACCTCATGGCCATGAATTTGACCAATCAAGTGTGTTCAATCGTAGAAGTGACCAAAGCCGTTGCTGATGGTGATTTGACGAAGAACATTGAAGTCGATGTCCGTGGAGGGATCTTGGAATCGAAAGAGACAGTCAATGGAATGACTGAGAATTTGAGTGTCCGAGTCGTCGCTCTGCTTGGTTGCTTCTCCCAACCTAGTATCCTTTCCCATGCTTTAAAAGATTGTAATTTAATGGTAGTCTACCATCTCGATATCATCACTGATTCGAACATCAATACCATCGTGTATACTCTCCTGAAGCACAGTACCAACATCTCCTGTGGCTGGTATTGAATTTGGATTTTCAGGTGCGAAGCGCAAACTCCCGATAGTAGACTCTATCATGGATTCCTTGTCGTGGAATGACAATCCCATTGAGACCCGCACCAGAATAATTGTAGGTGTTATACCCTAGACAGATACAGGTTATCAGTAAAATAACAAGTAGCGATGACTGACGTTGTAATCACATTGAGCATTTGGTGGACAGGAGAGATGATACTGTAAGCGTCGAGGGCAGCGTCCGTCGACACAACAGAAAGCACGACCCGAGCCAATTGGATTGAAAACAATAGCATGCCGGACTCAATTAGCACGAATATAACAGCCCGAACTTTGCTCCCGCCAGTGGTTCCCAAAGTTTGGTCTAGTGATGTTACGGCTCGGCTCGGCTCGGCTTAGGCTTGACACGGCCTCTAAAAAGCCAGGC
>MU130131.1:6013-42887 GCA_015039465.1 Phlegmacium glaucopus | reverse complement strand
GCCCAACCAGAAAAGATGTTTCTGGCTGGTTTTCGGATAATATCCTGGGCACCAGCCTAAATCAATTTTGCATTTCAGTGAGGATTCAGGCATTCACCAATTCGGGTGTTCCTCCGAGCCCCAAGCTTTGTGGTTAATTCATACATTCACCCGAGCACCTCAGCCAACCCACCCTCTGAGGGGCCATGAGCTTATGGGTCAATGACGGACATATTCCCAGCATCAGCTCAGTCCGCTGCTGGGTCTATGACGGTACATTATGACACTTCGCTCTTCTGTCTGAGACGGACAAAGTGGGCTAACATATGTGCTTCTAAGACACCCATCATTCACTCTCATTATCTGGCTCAGTACTTCGCTCTCGCTTGCTTTCGCTTGCTACCAGACACTCTTTTAAGCAATATAACTTATCATCAATATTTTTGAAAACTTATTCATAACTTCATAAATTCCTATTTTACACGTCATGGACGACAGGCTAATACACAATCCTCATCTAGAAGTGATGCCTGTCCACGCCGGACCGCATTATAACCTCCTACGGGACGCGTTAACCCAGAACGGAATGACACCGGAACAAGCAGTGCAAGCACTCGACGATTCCTGGACCCAGAATCACAATGCTTGAGTTCAAGCATGGGACCAGCAGGTTATCAATGATGCTGCTGCAGAGGAGGTGCAGAGGCAGCAGCAGCTGGCCGACAAACCTCAGGTAGTTCAAGTACTGCCAGAACAAGAAGAAGAGAGAGGTGAGACAGAGAAGAAGAAGCCTAAGATGAAAGACTTCGACAATTCGACCAGCGTTGGCAACTACATCGCTCCAAGGCCAGCCCAATATGCCCTCCGTCGGATTGAAGATTTTGAATACGTTGAGCTTTGGTACCTCATGCCTGAAGGATGCACGGATGCGACTCAGCATCAGCACACGCAGAATGATGACGCCTTTGGCCTGACCAAGGTTGACGACATGGTTACGCTGAAGTCCGTTTCCTCTCTCAAGGCTTCGAGGAACGTTGTTCCTGACACGGAGTTGAGTTTTCGCCAGATGTCAATGGCGAAGAATGCTTTCATTCCACTGATGACAAAATACCAGTGGTCAGACAAGGCAATCAATGCCTTCGCCCAACTGTTTACCCAGCTAGAGCTGCACCTATACCGGCAACGGGAATTCGGCGAGAAAGCACTCATAATTTATCAAGAGAGTGGCACGACCAGTTGAAGCTGGGCTCAGCCTTTAACATCGGCATATTAAACGAAGATTTGCTCCACGGTATATACAAGGAGTTACTCGACAGGGCCCAACTCCTCTCCCTGAGCGAGGTCAGTTCCCTGTGTTTTCGAGTTTGCTAGCGCCCACTGACCTATTTTTCTCTCACTATCTACCTTTCTCGCACCTCACAACGTCTCCCCTTGTCATGCACCGTCTCATGCGCTTTGCATTGCTTGACGCAAATTCATCTTCTCGCACCGCGCACCATGCACCATGTATCATGCACCATGCACCCTGCACCCTGCACTGCGTACTTTGCACTATGCATTATGTATCATGCTCCATCCGCATACGCTGTACCTCACCCCATGACGGACGTGCGTCATACACGGACTCTCTTCAACTTTCGACGTCCAGTTACGAGTCGCTCACAATGGCCTGGCTGGGCAGGAGGGCCAGCAGGACATGATGCGTACTCCTAGGCGACGCAACCATCGGGATAGAGACCAGCACCTTACGAGGACTGCCAGCAGGAGTGGCCGCCCCCACAACCCCTCACGATCTCATTCACCCACACAACAGACATTGAATATGCACGTTCGTCGTCGCTTCTCACCCCCACCTTACAACCGTTACCCTGCCGCTCCACAGTCCCCTTCCAAGCAATTGACCTTTCAGCTCAGCGCAGCCTCTCAGGGCCAGTCAGTCTGCGCTCTCTGCTTGGCCACAGACCCTCACGACACCAGGAAGTGTCGCTCCGAGACTCTCTGGGACGGATCCAGAGCTAGATGCAGGAAGAGTGACAAGGGCAGGCTCATCACTCCAGCAGGGACTATCCTGTGCAGCGACTGGAACAATCGACGAGGATGCGCATCCAATTCACACGAACAACGTCACAAATGCTCGGGATGCGGAAGCAAGGATCACGGAGCTCAAAGGTGTCCTCGAGCGCAGAAGAGACCGAGCCCTAACTCCTTATAGGGCTGATGCTTGGGAAAGGTTGCTCAGCCAGTGTAATTTACTTGTTAAATACCCTAGACTCCCTCGTGCTCTGCGTAAAGGCTTTGACGCTGGGATATGACCCATTTATTCTACCTACACACCTGCTAATAGTCCTACCTTACTTCAGCACCCTGAAGCTTACAAAGTGGTCACTAATGAATTTAATTGCGGCCAATATATCGGTCCTTGCACACGTCAGGAGGTCAAACTACTTATTGGCCCCTTCCAGTCTTCACCGCTCTCATGGGTTCCCAAACCGGGCAAACCAGGCAAATATCGTGCGGTGCACAATTTTTCATATCCCCATACTCCTACCCTCACTGCAGCATCTATTAATCAATACATCGACGCGGACATGTACCCATGCACATGGGGCACGTTTGCCACTATTTGTTTCACCATCCACAATCTTCCCCCCGGATCTCAGGCAGCAATTCGAGACGTTGTCGAGGCGTACCATACAATACCTATCATCCCTGAACAATGGCCTGGTTTGGTTGTCAGATTATGTGGAGACGACGTCTTCGCCATTAATATTTGTAATGACTTCGGCCTTGCGTCAGCTGGGGGAATCTATGGTGAACTCGGTGATGCGACCCTTGATATCTTTCGCGCACATGGAATCGGACCCTTATCAAGATGGGTAGACGATCATATTTTCTTTCACATCTTGTGTAGGTATCGAGCTGCCTATAATATTAGACGTCTAAGTTGGCATGACACCATCATGAAAAACGGAGGCCGTTGCCAGTCAGGTAGTCACTTCTGGTTCCGGGGCGAGAACTTGCCCAATGACCTCCCTGCCGAGTTCGACAAGGACGCTTCCTGCCCGCTTGAGGATTTTTCCAACCTCCCTGATTGTTCGCATCATGATGCTCTTTTCACTTATTGTGATGCAGACATCGACCGTATCTCTGGACAGCTTGGCATCCCATGGGAACCGTCTAAGGCTATCCCCTTTTCATTTATTGTACCTTATCTTGGCTTTGAATGGAATCTCTCCGATCGCACAGTTGCAATCACAGAGAGCAAAAAAGCTAAATATAGATCAGCGATCGAAGATTGGTTGCCACGACACACTCACACGCTCGAAGAAGCCCAGAAGCTATATGGTAAGCTTCTCCATGCAAGTTTGGTTCTTCCGGCTGGTCGGGCCTACCTTACCGGCTTAGAAGCCCTTTTGGGCTCTTTCAACAATAACCCTTTTGTACCGCATCACACTCCGCGTCACACCGCAGCAGACCTTGCTTGGTGGCTTCATGAACTCAATTCACCCAAAATATCCCGTCCCATCCCAGGCCCAGCACCAGTCACGGATAGATGTGCCTTCTCCAACGCCAGCTCAGGTTTTGGTATCGGCATTGTTATCGGCAACGAATGGAGGGCTTGGCGGCTCGTCCCAGGCTGGAAGACCGACGGTAGAGATATCGGATGGGCTGAGGCCATTGGCTTCAAATTTCTTGCTCGCACTCTCTGCACAACAAGTCAGCCCGGCCAGCACTTTAGGGTCTTTGGTGACAACCGAGGAGTTGTTGAAGGTTGGTGGAAAGGAAGGAGTAGAAATTGGGAAACCAATAAAGTATTCCGTCGCATCCACAGCCTCACAGATACTCACCAATGCTTTTTTATCACGCGCTACGTTACCAGCAGAGAAAACCCGGCCGATGCCCCTTCAAGAGGACGCTACCCACCTCTTGCTCGCCTCCTCCCAGCAATCTGCATCCCGGATGCTCTCCGGCAATTTGTTGTCGACTTCGATCACAAATCCTCCTCCTCCACAACTAGTCACTAGTTCGCAAAACTCACCCTCTTTCATCTCTCCAGACTTGTCTCTAGTCACCAGCTGGGTTCGGCATCATTTATCTACTACCAACCAACTGCCCCCTCCAAATTCGACCCACAGGCAGCATCTTTCCAGACCCACCGCCTACAGCCCTCATCTTTCACCTCAACCATCCCCGCTGCGTCCCCATTGCCTCGCTAGAGATCGGCTGCGGCTGTGGAAACCGGCTCCTTCAGTGCACAGCCGTCATTCTAATGCACAGCAAGAAGACATCGACCACATTTTTGATGTCATGTCGAACGCTTGGGCTGACTCAACACGAGAGTCGTACAGCGCTGGGATTTTGGTCTACCATGTGCACTGTGACAAGAGGGCTGTGCCGGAAGAGTCGCGAGCCCCCACCAGCCAGCCTATCATCACGTCCTTCATCGCGAGCCTGGCCGGTTCGTACTCCGGATCTACCATCTCCAATTATGTCCATGGTATCCGTGCCTGGCACATCTTACACGGGATGGAGTGGAGGCTCAATTCTTTAGAAATGGACGCACTTCTTAAAGGAGCCGATCGCCTGACTCCTCCATCATCCAAGAGGAAGAAGAGGCTCCCCTACACCCCCGAGTTCATTTCCACACTCCGTCAGCATCTGAGTTTGGATGATCCCTTCGATGCCGCCGTCTTCGCCTGTCTCACAACCTGCTTCTATGCAGCAGCCCGAGTCGGGGAATTTGTAGTCCCACGTCTCGACGCCTTCTCTCCTTCCCGCCACATCACCACAGCCAACCTTCGCATTGAACGTAACTCAGACGGGCTTGAGGTGACCATCCTTCACCTGCCTCATACCAAGGCAGCGCCTTTAGAAGGCGAGGATTAGTGATGTTAAAGGCTCGGCCTGAGCCCTCAAGCTGAGCCGAGCTGAGCCGCGGTAGCCCAAGCCGTCACAGGCCGTTGCATAGGGCTTGGACGGCCCACGGCTTGGGCTTCAATATTTTCAAGCCGTGAGCCGCAGCTCAGGCCTCGGCTTGGTGTACTCGCAGGGCCCGGGACAATTTATTGATAAAAATACAACAAATAATGTGTGACAACAACCATCGCATGTCACAGGTCACCGACGTCAACCTATGACCCCTCACCACGTCGAACACGACGCCAATGACGATGCAAAGTAAGGATATTTTTTTTTCCTTTTTTCTTTTTTGATTAAATTCTATTTAACTAACTATGAGCAACCACAGTACATAATGACGACTGCCCTACACCTCCACCACTAAGACCACCACCAGATCCACACCATGACCATGGCTGGAGTCCGTCACCACAACCATGCAACCACCACCACCACCGCTACCACCACCACCACCTCCACATCACTTGTCATGTCCCTAGACCCATGGTCGTCACATTCACCATGTTGACACATCACACGACAATGACGCTATAATAACAGCCCATGATGACGGTAAACAATGGTGATAGGGGGAACTCTTTTACATGTATCTTACTCTATCTTACATACATTCAATAAATATAATAATTGTGTCAAAAGAAGATCAAGCTAAGCAACAAAAACAATGAATAAATCATGAAAAATATATGTCCTGCACATTAATGCATTTACACAGAGAAAGCCGGGGCCTGAGCGCTGAGCCCAGGCCGAGCCTAAGCCGAGTACTTGGGTAGACAGGCGTTTGTACCTGACGTTCAGGGAACGTGGAAGGTTGGTGATTGCCAGTTCTCTTTTTCCTCATAATATGCTCTTATGACTTTTTCTAGGGCCTTACTGATAACGTCAACTTCATGGCCATGAATTTGACAAATCAAGTCCGTTCAATCACAGAAGTGACCAAAGCCGTTGCTGGTGGTGATTTGACGAAGACAACGTCCGTGGAGAGATCTTGGAATTAAAAGACACAGTCAATGGAATGACAGAGTTTTGAGTGTCTTCGCTAATCGGGTCACTCGTGGCTAGAGACATTGGGACAGAAGGCGGTTGGGTAGTCAGGCCAGGACCACAAATGTTGGTGGGATGTGGAAGGTTTGACGGATAATGTCAACGTGATGGCTAATAACGTATGTTTTTCTTCATTTGTTGTTAAAAGGCTGATTTATATTGTTTTTCAGTTGACGCTACAAAGGCAAACCATAGCCCTTTTAGTATATTCTCTGTGTACACCTGTCGGTAGACCTGTGACAGATCGCCAAAATGGGCAAAGCATCGATTTGACAACCTGTATTCCGGGACTTTCCGTGAGTGAGCGAGCGTTATGTTGTTTCGGACATTTCCGTACGACTTGAAAGAGTAAAACGTGTCCAAATTAGGAAGGTCAAGATTTTGCTAGAGCACGTCCATGGTTGTGATCCTGGGTATGACTGTTGATACAAGGACCTAAATTTCAGCTGAGGGACAAGTAAGAAAGCAGTTGAACTTTTTATTGAGGTTTGGGGCATAGTACATAGTGTACAGATGAGAGTAAAGACAAGGAAATGATGAGAATGACCCATGCTGGATGCCTATGCCAAAATCTTGACCTTCCTAATTTGCAAAAAATGTGGGTTTCGGAAATTCCGCCAGTTCGGCGATTCGGCAGTTCGGCAAATACCCAAATTAGTTCTTCACAGCTGCCTTGCCGCCTACTATTGCATAGCGCATATGCAATAATGCAGTTGATGTACCGTTTAGGTCACTGGCATCCAGTCCTCACACATGTAACAAGGCCTCATGTGCCAGGCTTCGGTACTGCAAAGGAAATTAAATGTAGACTTTTGGACATCTTCTTGTGTAAGAGATGAAATTTATTGAATCAATTTGGAATCAATGGTTTGACTGGTTCATTGAACTACCATTGCTTCTCTGGGTCAGTACTTCTCACCGAGGACTAATGAATTGGTGCACGCTCTGAACATGGATTGGAGGCTATAAAGGCAAGGGTATTTCACCAAAATCCCTAACTCACAATGAGTGACTTACAAGGACTTCTACCACTGCTTGCATCGTCAGGACAGCCACCTGTAACATTTGAGCAGCTAGTCCGGTTTATCTCCTTTGCGTCAAGGCTCAGAAATGAGATCCTCCTTGTGCAACCAGGTTCCTTCAACTTCGAGAGTCACTCACGCCCCGTTCTGCCTCCAAGCATTCAGGAATTTATCTCGGAATCATGCTATATACCACTTCCGTCCATCAATATTATCTGGAAGTTTCTTGCCCAAACAGCATGGAACATTGACCTCAATATCACACCTGCCACGGGTTTGAATCTTCCTGCAATTTATGCACAGCATGGACATTCTCGGGGAATCAGTAACAATTTATTCATTCATAATTCCTTTAATTTGGATTAATTTTCGCATTTTTGTAGCATTCCGAAGCATTTTCCCTCCTTCCCATCAATGCATGAACACAAGCTGCAAGCGATTTCAAAGGCTGATGCTCAAGAAAGCAGAGTCTCGGCAAGCAGTACTATTTACTATGGATTATGGTGCAATTCCTGTGTGGTCGGTTCACCTTATCTGCGAATGTACATAATTTCAGACCCTTCTTTATCCGGGTACTACATAGAAAGTTGACACTTTGTAAACAGGTTGCAATGTAAATTACCATCACAACTATCAGGTCTACCAGGGTCAACGAATTTACTATGATGGAATTCCAGAGATTTTGCAGATAGGTGAACATCAGTTTGCAGAAAGGAAACTTGTCAACATCTGGATTATGATGATGCTCCTTTCCTGGACATCGGCAACAAACTGTGCGAGGGTTTACAACTTGGGCTTCTCTGGGTATAACTTGAAACCGTCAAGCTGGCAATTCAACCTAGAGGTGACCTCTGATGAGGTTTATGATGCCTTTACCATTCTCTCGCTCCTTGAAGATTCTCAGCTTCAAAGGGCAACACTTGTTGTCCCACATGGAGGTCTAGCAAAAGACCGCTTCACAGAAGCCATACGTATCAGGAATAACCGTTTCCGCCTCTGCAGCCAGCCAGAACTCTTCCATTACTGTAACAAATGTACACGCTGGTACCATGGTGTGTTTCTATGCCTGATACAGCCCAAAAAAAATTAATGACTGATAATGATAATAATATTAATAACTCATTTATCTAGGCAAGAAGGTGTCAGTTATTGTTATTGATGGTGTCGCAAATGGCCATTGATGTTGTGGTGTACCGAACTGCAAGATCCCATTGAAGAGTAATCATGATTGTTTTTGCCCAACTCACTACCACATGAAGGGAGTTTGTGCTATTATTGGTTGCACCCTGCCCGTCGCTTCCGAGCCTGGGAGGAAAACATGTTCTCTACCAGAACATGAGGCAGTGGAGAAGGTTCATAATGACCGTGGCCAAGCTCGCTTTCAACTCAAAGAACGCCAACGCCGGGCTCAAATTGCTCACCCACGAGATGCCTTACCTGTTGAGGTAATGGATATCTCAGAACTCATTGAAGATGCAGATATCGAGGATAATTTTGAGTTCAATGGCAAAGGTCAGCCAATACTTGCAGACTCAGCGCCTACAGGAAAGAAGTCACTTCGTGCTCAATTTGGTCGCAAGCGCACTCACAATGAACAATTGTTTGTTGCCCCATGTGGTATGATTATCGCCCGAGAGACATTCTATCATGCAGAAGCCATTTACAGTGTAATTGTATGTCTTTTTTCCTTTTTTTCCTTTTAAAATCCAGCAACAATGTACTACCCACAGGAAATGATCAAACGAACCTACCGTATTCCTGGTACAAAGCCAGATCACATCTTTTTTGACAATAACTGCACCCTTGGAAAGGCAGTCAAGAGTGATCCTTTCTTTCGGAACATTGGACTTACCGTTGATGTATTCCACTTCAAATGCAAGCATAGCGAGAAGGATAAATATTGTCAAGAGAATTGCAATCCCATCGCATACCCTGAGCTTCTCGGCGAAGGTGACAAACAATGGTACTTCAACTCTTCAGTTGCCGAGCAGACGAACAGTTGGATGGGAGGATATCAGGCCATCTGTCGTGAGATGCGTGTGGATAGATACAATTTCTTCCTTGATGAGATGATCCGCAGGCGAAATATTATGACCCTTGCAAAACTGGTGAAAGAGCAGCCAGGAACATGGCCAATTCATACATAGATAATCTCTTAGGTACCTTTTTATGCACATCACAACAGTTCAGACGTTTATACATCACGAAATTTACAAATCTAAACTACAGAAGATGATGACAGGCTAGGCAATGTATGGAAATTACAAAGGGAGACACAAGAAAACAAGAAAACAAAACAAAATGCTCGAAGATTATCTATCATTGACAAGAAAAGACTGGGAAACAATCACGCTCAGACATTAACCTGCTAATCAATCTCAAAAATATCCCCCAACTGCGCCTTGGCCTTTTTTTCACGACGAGCACGACGTGCAAAGACAGCCCAGAGACCCTCCTTGCATTGACCAAGTTCCATGAACTCATCTCTAAGGGAACCAGGAGTGTTGTTCCAGAGACCCCGTTGCTCACTGAAGGTCGAAGGAATGAAGCGAACATTGGGGAAATACTCACGGAACACAGTCTGTTGATTGCGCTCACGCTGCTGAACTCGGTGTGTACGTGAATTGCATTCCCTCATGCACTTGCCAATGTCGATGGTGTAGTAGTCTGTAGGCCAACGCTTCTCGCCTCCAGTGTCACCAGTGAATGGGGGTTGAGTTTGGGGGGGTGGCGACCAGCTTGAAGCGGCCACAGGAGATGGAGATGGGGATGGTGTGGAGTTGATGTCAGACACAGGGGTAGTGGGTTGTGGGTAGTAAATAGATTGTTGCCGTGAAGATGACGAGCTTGAGGCTGAAGGAGGAGTGGGCTGTTGAGGAGATGATATGGTTTTGAGCATCTCACGGACATAGGCACGTTCATGAGGTAAACGGCGGTGGAGGTGAGGTGTACAGTTAGGGCGGGTATCAAGGGATTTCTGAAAGTCGGCACACCTGCGAATAGACGCATCCTTGAGGAATAGACGCTGTCCTTCACGAACCTCAATGACATACCCAACATCAATTGCTACCCAGTCTAAAACCTCCATCTCATCAAACATCCTCAAGTTACCTTGCTCGCTGGCCTCCAGGAGCCCAACAGCGGCAAGTAGGGTAGGGGTGATGGTGAGATACGGCCACGTAAACTCCTGGAAAAACTTGACAGTAGGCGCACTGTTCTCAGCCGTCCAAGGGTATACAGCAATGCGCTGCTTTGCCTTTTGTGCTTTTTCTTTCTGTTCCGCATCAACCATCATCTGCTGGCGTGACTTCTCCTGTTGCTCAGCAACCACCGCCGTAAAGATGGGATGCAGATGGCTTGAAAAACGAGGATCAGCTCTTGCATCAACCTCAGGAGATGGCGAGCGATAGGTGGTGGGAACAGAGGGTAATGGTTGCCTGGAGGTAAGGAGAATGGAGGTGGAAGG
The DNA here is from genome assembly GCA_015039465.1 of Phlegmacium glaucopus. NCBI lineage: Eukaryota > Fungi > Basidiomycota > Agaricomycetes > Agaricales > Cortinariaceae > Phlegmacium > Phlegmacium glaucopus. The sequence continues at coordinate 32,456 of MU130131.1, read as the reverse complement.
GGGTTGCGGTACTGAGAGAGGCTGGGGTGTGAAAGTGGTGGCTCCAGTCATCGTAGATGCCTTGTGTTTCTTTGAAGGGCATCCACCTTGCTCAATGCAATGTTTTCGACAGACCCGACGTGGACAATCATCAGCTAGACGTGTTTGACCACAGCTGTGAATGGAGCATTTTTCTGCCACCTGCGTGATGAGAGCTGGTGCAACAGGTGGGTGATCGTGGAATATGGATGTAGAAGGTAGGGATGGTGATGCAGATGGTGATTTTGACGCCCTTCGGACAAATGAGCATCGTTCGCCCCGTGAATTGACACCATGGCACTTCAAAGGTATCAAAATTTAGTATATGCATTTATTTATGAACAAGGAAGGGCTTACTGTTGCAAACAAAACACCTTTGTTGCCGTTCTTGTCGCTCTTACACTTTTGGAACTGGCGGAACTGGCCACAATTGTTGCAATGGAGGCCAGCAATGTCTTGGTTGCCTGTAGGGGTTGCGGATTGAGACATAAGGAGGGTAATACAGTTTTGCTGACAGTGATACGAAGCGCTAGGATAGTGAAAAAACTGCGAGATAAATTCTAGGAAGCTATACACGGGTTAATTCAGTAGATATACAAGCTAAGTCTCAACACTTACTATAACAGTGCCATTATAACGTACTTTGAAGGTTGCAGGAGGTTGATGGATGATCGATGAGGTAGGATGGGTGGGGCAGGAAAAACGCGAACTTGAATAGCTTTGGTTGCGAGCCAGTTTATAAGCATATGATTAGTACAAGTGGCAGAAAAATGACGTACCGCAGGTGATGTGAGACATTGGGGTATGTCTCGCTCAAGGGCAAAGCCCCAGTGGTTGAAATGAATGTCGTTTGATGCTGAGGGTCAATTTTGCCCATGTGTAAACAGATCACAATATGCCGAAGTACCTCTTTTGGAAATCTGATCATTCGCTGAATCGCCGAATCGCCGAACTGACGAAATTTCCAAGACCCAGATGCCCTCCTAATTTGGACGCGTTTTACTCTTTCAAGTCGTACGGAAATGTCCGAAACAATGTAACGCTCGCTCACTCACGGGAAGTCCCGGTGTACAGGCCGTCAAATCGACGCTTTGCCCATTTTGACGGTCGTTACAGGCCTAACCTGTCAGTATGAGATCCGGATTCGACTCCTAGACCAGGATACTACCCACAGTCCTCGATAGGTTGGTTGTGAATCACTAGAATCATCCCCATTCGTTACAGTGAACTGAAGGCAAGATTGTAATACCGGATAGTTAAATATACACCACTGTTAATAAATCTGCAAGAGATGATTGGGATAAGTATTCGGAGGTATGTTATCACAGAATCGTCGTCCCCCCACTCTCTGCTCCCTGCTCCTCCGTGTGAACCCTCGACCCAGTGCCAGCGGGAATTATGTATGATCGATCTTAGTTGGTGGTGGTGGCCAATTTTCCAGAGGATATTGTTGGACAGGGGCCAATAACAAGTAACCAGAGACCAACGACGGAAATTCGGTGGTGGGAATCGAGGACCGAGTCCAAGGAGTTGATGATTTCATATTTTATTACCATGGCATAGTACCTCTTCCATGGGTCTATTCCGAATGAGAGAAAAACGGTACTAGAGTCAAGAGCAGGAGAGCACGCGCTGGCTCTACAGAATGAGATTCGTTTGATGATGGACATGATGAGTATTTCCCGCGCCACAAGATCTATGTTGTATATGATCATCTATCTACCATCTGGATAATCGTCACTTAGTCGAACGCCAATATCATTGTCTCTATCCACAACATCAACATCTCCTATTTCCGCATTTGGATTGTTATCTGCAAAGCGCAAACTCCCGATGCTAGATTCCATGGACTCCTGGTCGTGGAACGACAATCCCATGGAGACCCGCACCAAGATGATTGTGGGTGTTATGCCCTAGACAGACTCGTGTGATTAGTAAAATAAGAAGTCGCAATGACTGATGGTTGTAATCACATTGAGCATTTGGTAAATACCAGCGACTTCCGCGATGACATCATAAGCTTCAAGGGCAGTCACGGTGTCCGTCGGCACAAGGACAAGCACGAGTCGAGCCAATTGGAAAGAGAACAACATCATGCCAGATTCAATTAGCACGAATATGACAGTCCGAATCTTGCTGACGCCCAAAGTTTGGTCATCCGACTCCGCGGATTTAACTTCACGGTACACATTGAAGATCTTCCACACGATCAAGCCTGTCACCAGAGCATTCACAGTCATGGATATGGCAATATTTGCCATACTCAGCCAATACCCCCAGTCAGGTTCTACACTTCGGTCTGAGACAATGTGAATGAAGCCGATACTCGCTAGCCCCATAGCTAGAGACAATGAATTGAAATTGGCCAGTCAAATAAGATAGGTTGACTGACCTAAATATACAAATGCTAACATTGAAGGAAGGATCACGACACGGATATTGCAACCCCACAGAATCCAGCAACGGTAGATCTTTAAGATTTCCATGCATAAAACAAATGTTGGGGATAAGTAGTTTATACATACTAGGATAGATTGGGCTATGAAATCGCAGCAACCCGATGCTACGCCTTGAATAACATATATGTGGAGGAATACCGTTGGATTCTGCAAAACAGAAAGAGTAAAAAAAGATGGTTATTTGAAATTGGTACTAACTGAAACAATGGGATTTGTTATATCAACCACAACGTTGACAACAGAGAGCATATATAGAGCACACAGAGCATATAAAATGACATTTCTCTTGTCGGTGCCTTGGTTCGATGTCCAGTGGTCTTGTAAATATATGACGAATATGCCAGAATATACTCCTGGGACAGGACAATATTATACTTCTTTAGCAGGTGCCGTGAAAGTTGTAGAAAATATCTTACCGTAAAGAAAGCCTGCGAGACAGAGCCTAATGATGACAAAGTCTCCAACGGTTAGCTTCATGACTTCGTGTCTGTTGCAATGACCTATCGCATCTCTGACCCTTATATAAGAGTCTAGTATCCTAGATCTAATACAGTGACTGAGATAAAAGCTTGAAGTTCATGATGATCTTAACAAACTGTCGCCGTCATAATCATAATCCGATTTTTGATCAGATAGAATCGCATTGCCATGTATACATGCTAACTACTTTGAGGAGAAGATGGTTATGCAACTTGTCTTATTTTGGGTAACCGAGTTTTCCAAGGTAAACCTGGCCTCAGACTAGCCTCCATCATTGAAACCTGTCACCAAAAGATGATCATAGTGATTACCATGAGATACTCCGACGGCAAGTGAACTACTGGCTTCCAATTTTTGACATAAACTCACCTCTGTTAGATTTCAACGCCTAGTTACAACTCGAATCATAAAAACGACAGATTCAATGAACGGAACCTAAATCGTTCGTTGACGCCGTTGGAGGGCAACGCCCATACTGTACTTGATGAACATTTAGATGTGATGAAGGAGGCCTAATCCCTTTGTTGATATAGTAGCACAGATGACGACATGGTTGTTTCATTGGATCTAAGTAGTAGACGAAAGGTGAGCTATTGACTCGTTTTTTTAAATTTTCGACATCAGCTCACCTCTATTCAATGCATTCGGACAGCGTCGAATCTACGGTAGGTTTTAAAAATCGCTCTTCTGACGATCAACACCTGATTAATACTATCATCTCGACTCCATCTTGATGAAGCTTTGGATGCGATGAAAGAGGCCTCATCTGTTGTTGATATAGTGGCACAGATGACGGCACCGTCGACATGGTGGTTTCATTGGATCTAGTAGACGAAAGGTGAGTTATTGACTCATTTTCTTTCTTTTCGACAGCAGCTCACCTCTATTCAATGGATGCGAACAACGTCGAATCTAGGATACGTTTGAAATATCACTTTTCTGATGATTAACACCTGATCAACCGCTACCATCTCGACCCCATAAATACGGGAAGATGAACAATGTTGGGTAGATGCTGCAGACGACGATGTAATGTTGTCATAGATTGTTGCTTTGAACTGGACTGACCCTTCCCTAAACTCGAACATCTTTAGATGACTTGGTATACGATAAGGGAGCGTAAAAGAATAAAGGGAAAATACCGAAGACAATGTGTTGACTCAATGAAGTATTCGAAGAAGAAATCTGAAGACAATATCTACTAAGCTCTTATGGCTGTCTTTTTGTGTGCAAAAATCACACACATGAGTCTACGATTAAACACAGTGAGTATATGTGCCAATGTGCGTTTGAACTAACCTTTCCGTTTTCGATATTCTGGGTATATGTAGCGCACAATCGTCTTGCAGGCATGAGCTGAAGAATGGTCTGAGTTTGAAGGAGAGTTTAGCTGGCGTGTAGTACTTGTAACATCCTATTTATATGGGAGAAGGTCGTTTTCAGCGGTGAGATGATAGAGGACGGTGAGGAGATATTAGGTTAATTACCTTGGACCTGCATCACTGGGAGGCTACGCTCTTATTCTTCACAGCCTACGGCCACCTCCATTAGTCGTAAGACCCGACTTTCCTCCGCCTTTTCGATTTATTCCGCAAGTCGTCCAAGGTCACGCCTGCAACCCCAGGCCCTGAGGCCTGAGGGCCTGAATTAGAGCCTGTTCAGTAACCAAAACCGTGGGCGAATTTGTGAAAGTTCACGTCAAATTCGATCTGTGTGTGACATTATGTAATCAAATCTCTTATATCACGATGCGGCCACCCCATGAAGCACAGCGCCTTGCTGCTGCTGCTGCCGCTTTTGTGGTCAATGCTGTGGCATGTGCTGCCCAAATTTATGCGGGTTCATTTTATGACAAGACCCCATATCACACCTCTGCCCTAACAGGTGAAATGTGGGTTGCAGAGCTCATGAGTGGTCATCCCAACCGTATCAACTGCAACTGTAGGCAGCTGTGATGCGAGAAAACCGATGAGCGTGTTCGTTTCCGTATCAGACCAGGCGGCACCGCGGGGAGGCATTAGATTGCGTGAATTGAGGCGTTCACGGCGAGATTGCAACGACGCGACGGTAGCGACATGGTCACACGTTTCTCACAATTTGGTCACAAAATTCCGCATCAGTTTTTCACAAATTCACTGATGGTTCGGTTACTGAACAGGCTCTTAATCTGAGGGGCGAATGAGGTTGAAAAAATAAGTTGGACGTGGTGACCAGTTTGCCAGATATATTTGGACAGTACCAACGACGGAGATTCAGTACTAGTAGTGGGATGGGGGACCAAGTGCTCAAATTTGACTGACGCGATCACATGATCGGTGACTGGTCTGCAACTGTCTGCAATCGTCAATCGATCCTTATATCCTCTCGCGCTTACGGAAACACGAAACCTTTATCAAGCTCACGCTGGCGTAGCTGCCATTCATACTCCCATCGCCAACGGTCCTGGTCACAGTCCAGCTCCCCCAAAAGCCCATGGTCCCACCTGTGAAAGATCAGTTTCTGGCCCCCTCATGCTCTCCCGGATACTATCAGTCCAGACTCGACCTTAAACTACTAAAGGCTCAGGTCCACTGGCAAGGATGTCACTCGGTTCTGTTGCACGAGGTGATTTTAGTCAAAAAATTACGGTCCTCGTTCAGGGTGTGGTCACGGTTCAACTCAAGGACCTCATTAATACTATGGTATATTCGTTATTGTTTTTCATTCATCCTCGTCCTAAGGCCTTTCTATATGGACAGATTAAGACAATTTGCAAAGGAAGCCACTCGTGTATCTCAAGAAGTCGGAACTGAAGGGTACGTATCGATCAATCAAGCGACCTCTGTCTTATGGCGCTAAACAGAAAACTTGGCGGACAAGCTCTCATTCTCAACGTTGAAGGTACGTGGTGAGAATTGATGGTGGTGGTCAACTATTGGCAGCAAATACAATATCCCTAGTTCGCAACTTACTCGTTATACATCTATATTCTCCACTAACCATTTTATTGTCCACTAGGTACAATCTATAGTGAAAGTGACCAAGGCATTCGCACTGGGAGATCTGAGAAAAAAATTTGAAGTGGGTGCTCGTGGTGAAATTCTAGATCTCAAGAATACTGTCAACACAATGTTGGTTAGATTCACTCTGGTCATATTTTCTCTGGACGCGGACTGATCGTTTTGTCAGATTACGAGCGCCGGCGGCGGAAGTCACTCGATTCGCTTTAGAAGTCGGAAGTCAAGGCAAACTTGGAGGCCAAGCACATGTACTGGACGTGGAAGGGGTATCCGTCGAGGGTGAAATGTGAACATTGAAAGGTATTTTTTCTTCTTGACTGGATTATGGACTCGTATTCCAACTATCAAGCTTTGTAGGAACCGTCAATTCCATGGTGGATCAGTTGTCAGTATTTTCTTCTGAAGTGACGAGTGTAGCACTGGGAGCCGGAATGCAGGGTATATTGAGAGGTCAAGCAAGAGTTGAAGGTGTGCAGGGAACTTGGGCTGATTTGACCAGGAACGTCAGCGTATGTCACTTCATTCCATTTTTTTTCCTTTTCATTTTATGATAATCTTCGACAGAAAATTTGACCGATCAAGTGCGATCCATCTCAGAAGAAGTTACGAGTCGTCGCCCTAGGTGACCTTGGCGAGCTTGTCAATGTTGATGTTCGAGGAGAGATGCTTGACTTGAAGATGACTGTCAACTCCATGGTCGCTCAGCTGAGCACATTGGCTAACAAAGTCACTCGAGTCAGTTTGGAAGTTGGAACGGAAGGTATCTTGGGTGGACAGGCGTTTGTACCTGATGTTCAGGGAATGTGGAAAGTTGGTGGTTCTCTTTTTTCCTAATAATCCGATCTTGAGCGAATGATTTTTTTCAGGTCCTTACTGATAATGTCAATCTCATGGCCATGAATTTGATCAATAAAGTGCGTTCAATCGCAGAAGTGACCAAAGCCGTTGCTGGTGGTGCTTTGACGAAGGTGATTGAAGTTGATGTCCGTGGAGAGATCTTGGAATGACAGGAGTTTGACTGTCTTCGCTGATGAAGTCACTCGTATGGCTAGAGAAGTCGGGACGGAAGGTCGGTTGGGTGGTCAGGCCAGAGTCACGAATGTTGGTGGAAGGATTTGACGGATAATATCAACGTGATGGCTAACAACGTATGTTTTTCTTCGTTTGTTGTTAAAAGGCTGATTTACATTCTTTTTTTCAGTTGTTGCTACAAGTGCGAACCATAACCGTTTTAGCATATACTCTATGTACAGCTGGCGGCACGACATCCGGTTTCGACTTCTAGACCAGGATTCGATAGGTTGGTTATAAAGCACTAGTCTCGTCCAAGGGAAGATTATAATACTGGATAATTAAATATACACCACTGTTAAGAAGTTTGCAAGAGATGATCTGGGATAAGTATTCGGAGGTATATTATCACAGGAGCGTTGTCTTCCCCGCTCTCTGCTCCCGACTCCAAGAAGGATGACCTAGTGATAGTGATCATATCGAATAATTTATGATCTAATCATTGTGCCCTATACTACTCTGTAGATATAAGGATTGATTTTGATGACGAAGGGTATGAGGACAAACATTGTGAAATAATGCATGGATACCTTTATCAATTATAGATTCAAGGTATGTTCACGGTATTATTATCAACTAAGGTTACTGCTAATTGAAGCGCTAATATCCGCAGTGTGATGAATTAAGCGCCATCTTCTCTTTCTTGATCAAGCCCTCCATAAAAAGTTTTAGGGATCTCAATTTAGGCAGAACTGGAGAATGGAGACGAACAGATGGGTAAAAAGTTACTTTGAAGAACGTGGATGTGGTCACTTACATTTTCCATTGTGGGTGATAAGTGAGTTCAGGTCGAAAGATGTAGAATAGACGTTTTCTTTACTAACCAAGGTACAACCATTTATGAAACGCTTGATCAATCACTCCCGTACTGTTATTGTAACACGTCAACTGAGTTCCCAACTCGGATACCCATGAGGGACACGGCTAGTCGCCATCGGCAGATACGTTAGCGGCTACCATAGTCTTAGAAACGTGAAAACTGGTATACACGTCGGCTGGCCGTTGATATTGAACTTGAAGTGTTTCGCCCAGATTGGTGAGTTTAATATTGCCCAGCAAATCAGATTGGCAGAAAGCGATAAATTTCAATTATGATCCTTTAACTTCAGGCCGAGAAATCAATTCCGACTGTAGATTGTGTATCTGGACATTTGGTGTGCAGAAACGTTCTCATTCTCCACGACCTACATCACTTCCGTCTTCCATGAGATCCAGCTATCTGTATCCCTTCCGACCGTCATCCAAAAGGTTAACAAGGTCGCGCCTCCAATCAACCCCAGACCTGGATAATGTTAGAAGCTATGGAATCAAGCCGAGTCGCGATGATGAATTCGAAAGGCCATTTGTCGCGTTTTTGGTAAGTGATTGGGTTGCTTGTTGGTGTTAGGGGAGTAAGGTGGCCGGCTGTGAGGGTGTTGCATGCTCGGGTTCTGGAGGTATCTTGGTTGGTTGGTTGTTGGTCGCAGTCGAATAAAATGGGCATTGTTGGATAGTAACCAGCGACGGATATTGAATGGTAGGACGGAGGATCGAGATCATGGGCAAGGACCACTTCGACAACCTTGATATTGTTTCATTTCCATGGCCGAGTATAATTCCGAAATGAAAGGCAAATGACTAGAATTGAATCGAGATGAGAAGTCCAAGCGAAACAAAGGATTGGTTACCTACTATTGACCTCTGGCCTTGATTCAGAACTCAAGACTCTAATGATTCCATTTGATCTCAGTACGCAAGGGGATATCATCTTTGATACACGAATCGTCGAAATCGGTCCATACGACAGAGCTGAAAATGAACGAGATGGCTAAATATCAATGGATGATGAGAAAGGGGCATTCAGAGTATTAATATACTCACTTGGTGTGCCCAAATCTTTATTTGAACCTCTCCGCCGCACCACTCAAGCCCTTGCTCTATACCTACTCAACTGATGTTCTAGATCCATAATGACAGGCACCAACTGGCTAGAGTCCACTTGTCGCCCACTCGTCGTATGGGAAAACAGTGGATTAGTTTCGTCGATGTGTATTCAGTGGGCATTTAGTGCGTGATTGGTCTCTCATTGTCTCCTGTTTGTTTTCCTTCGTCATCTGCTGCAATGACCTCAACGGCTGCTCTAAGATGATCGTTGACGGTGCACTCGAACTGAAGAACGAAAGGGTCAAGTGTTGAATTTTGGATTGGACATGATATAGACTTACCGCGATCCATTTCCCCATTTCCGAATCCTGCCCCTCTTCTTTATGGTGAGTGCTACCTATGTAGACGCGGACTAACTCGTTTCTTTGCAATGGATTGACGAATGAGGTCCAATTCAATTGCTGATATAATGACTGGACACGCAGTTGTTGAAATCACTTCTAAGTCGTGAATGAGGCTGAATAAATATGTGGCCAATTTGCCAGAGGATATCGTTGTTGATCGTGAGGAGTCTGGCTAAGTCTTTCCCACGCTTGACCACTGTTGGCGATATCTACAAGATCTAGTTCTAAGAGTTCTATGTAATTATCTATCTACCATCTGGATATCATCGCTTAGTCGAATGCCAATATAATCGTCTCTACCCATGATATTGACATCTCCCATTTCCGCAATTGGATTTGGATTGTTATCTGCAAAGTGCAAACTCCCGACGCTAGATTCTATCATTCTTCGCAGCCAACGTTCACCTCCATTCACCGTAAGACCCGACCGTTTCCTCTGTCTTTTCAGTTTATTCTGCAAGTCGTCCAAGGTCACGCCTGCAACCCCGGCCTGAATAAACCTAAGGCTACTATGATTAATCTGAGGGGCGATGAGGTTGAAAAAATAATTTGGTCGTGTGGCCAGTTTGCCAGATATCTTTGGACAGCACCAATGACGGAGTGATTCAATACTAGTAGTGGGATCGAGGAGTCGAGGACCAAGTATTCGAAATGGAACCAGGCGATCACATGACCGATGAAGAACTTGAACGAATTCGACGGTCCGCAATCGTCCATCGATCCTTCCAATATATTCTCTCGCACTTACGGAAATTTGAAAGATTATCAGGTTCACGCTGCCGCAGCTGCCCATCATACTCCCATCGCTAACGATCCTGGTCACAATTCAGCTCCTCCAACAGCCCATCGTTCCACGGGCCACCTGCGGAAGGATCAGTCCTCATGCTCCCCGCATACGCTTATATCAGTCCAACTCGAGCTTAAACAACTAAACGCTCAGGGTGTCGCTCGCGTCTGCAATGCTATTGCACGAGACGATCTTAGTCAAAAAAAAATCAAGGTCCCCGTTCAGGGTGTCATGGTTCAACTTGGTATATTCATTCTTGCTTCCATTTATCCATGTCCTAAACCATCTCTAAACGGTCAATTTAGGATAATCTGCAAAGGAAGTCACTCGTGTATCTCAAGAAGTTGAAACTGAAGGGTACCCATCGATCGACCAAGCGACATCTGGCTTATCACACTGAACAGAAACCTTGGCGAACAAGCTCTCGTTCTCGACGTCGAAGGCATATGGCGAGAATTGACAGCAGTAGTCAACAAATTGGCAGTAAATTTAACATCTCAAGTTCGCAACTTACTCGTTATATATATCTATACTCTCCACTAACAGTTTTATTGCTCACTAGGTACGATCTATAGCGAAAGTGACCAAGGCAGTCGCACTGGGAGATCTCAATGGATGCTCGCGGTGAAATTCTAGATCTCAAGGATACTGTGAATGGAATGGTGGCAAGGTGCACTGTGGTCATGTTTTCTCTGGACGCGGACTGAATTTTTTATCAGATTACGAGCACTGGCGGCAGAAGTCACTCGAGTCACTTTACAACTAGGAAGTCAAGGCAAACTAGGAGGTCGAGCACATGTACCGGACGTGGAAGGGGCGTACGCCCTTGAATTTGGTTCGGAACGTATGTGTTCTGTTTTGCATCAGGGTCTCAATGAAAACCTTTCTTCCTATAAGTCAATCGAATGTCTTCCTACAGATCAACTACGGTCAAATGCTGTTGTGACGACCGCCGTCGTTAGGGGTGATTTGACCCAGAAGATCGATATTTCCGTCGAGGGGTGAAATGTTAACATTGAAAGGATATTTTTTTCTTCTTGACTGGATTATAGACTATTCCAACTATCATGCTTTGAAGGAAGCGTCAATTCCATGGTGGACCAGTTGTCAGCATTTGCGCTTGAAGTGACGAGGGTAGCATTGGAAGTCGGAAGGCAGGGTATATTGGGAGGTCAAGCAAGAGTCGAAGGTGTGCAGGGAACCTGGGCTGAGTTCACCAGGAACGTCAGCGTATGTCGCTTCATTCCATCTTTTCATTCTCATTTTATGACATTGTTCAACAGAAAATGGCTTCGAATTTGGCCGATCAAGTACTACTTATCCGTCTCAGAAGTTACGAAAGCTCTTACCTTAGGTGGCCTTCGTCAATGTTGATGTTCAAGGAGAGATGCTTGACTTGAAGATGACCGTCAACTCCATGGCCGCTCAGTTGAGCACATCGGCTAACAAAGTCACTTAAGTCAGTTTGGAAGTTAGAAGGGAGTCTTGGGTAGACAGGCGTTTGTACCAGATGTTCAGGGAACGTGGAAGGTTGGTGATTTCCAGTTCTCTTTTTCCTCATAATATGCTCTTATGACCTTTTCTAGGTCCTTACTGATAACGGTCAACCTCATGGCCATGAATTTGACCAATCAAGTGCGTTCAACCGCAGAAGTGACCAAAACTGTTGCTGGTGGTGATTTGAAGACAATGTCCGTGGAGAGATCTTGGAATGGAAAGACACGGTTAATGGAATGACAGAGTTTTGAGTATCTTCGCTGATCGAGTCACTCGTGGGTAGAGACGTCGGGACGGAAGGCGGTTGGTAGGTCAGGCCAGGAACACGAATGTTGGTGGGACGTGGAAGGGTTTGATGAATAGTGATGGCTCACAACGCATGTTTTTCTTCGTTTGTTGTTTAAATTGCTGATTTATATTTATTTTTTTCAGTTGACGCTACAAGGGCGCACCATAGCCGTTTTAGTATATTCTCTGTGTACAGCTGGCGGTACGAGATCCGGATTCAACTTCTAGACCGGGATACTACCCAGACCTCGATAGGTTGGTTGCGAATCACCAATCTGGTTCCCATTCGTTACGGTGAACTGAAGGCAAGATTATAATACTGGACAGTCAAATATACACCACTGTTAAGAAGTCTGCAAGAGATGATTTGGATAAGTACTCGGAGATGTTATCACAGAATCGTTGTCTCCCCACTCTCTGCTCCGGGCTCCTCCGTGTGAACCTCGACCCAGTGCCAGCGAGAATTATTTAAGATCGATCTGAGTCGTGAATGATGTTCTTGGTGGTGGTAGGCCAATTTTCCGGAGGATATTGATGGACAGAGGCCAGCGACCAGTAACCAGCGACCAACGACGGAAATTCGGTGGTGTGAATCAAGGACCGAGTCCAAGGAGTTAATGATTCCGTATTTTATTACCATATTCCATGGTCTATTCAGAGTGAAAGAAAGACGGTACGTGAGTCAAGAACAGGACAGCACGAGCTGGCTCTACAGTAAGTTGAGCAGAATGAGATGCGTTTGATGATGGACAACGATGAGTATTTCCCACACAACAAGATCTATGCTCTATGTGATCATCTATCTACCATCTGGATATCGTCGCTTAGTCGAATGCCAATATCATCATCTCGATTCACAATATCGACATCTCCCATTTCCGCATTTGGATTTGGATTGTTATCCACGAAGTGCAAACTCCCGACGCTAGATTCTATCACGGATTCCTGGTCGTAGAACGACAATTCCATTGATAGCCACACAAAGATGACTGTAGGTGTTATGCCCTAGACAGACCCATGTGATTAGTAAAATTAAAAGTAGCAATGACTGATGTTGTAATCACATTGAGCATTTGGTGGATATAACCGATGACACCATAAGCGCCAATGGCAGTGTCCGTGTTCAAAATGCCAAGCACGAGTCGAGCCAATTGGATCGAAAACAACATCATGCCAGATTCAATTAGCACGAATATGACAGTCAGAATCTTGCTCCCGCCAGTGACGCGCAAAGTTTGGTCATCCGACTCCGCGGATTGAACTTCACGGTAGAGTTTGACGATCTTCCACACGATTAAGCCTGTCACCAGAGCATTCACAATCATGGACATGGCGACACTTGCTACATCCAGCCAAACCCCCCAGCTAGGTTCCACAAGTTGGTCTGAGAGAATGTACACTGAGCTGCTAGCCGCTAGCCACATAGCTAGAGACAATGAATTTAAATTAGCCAGTCACATAAGATAGGTTGACTGACCTAAGAATACAAATGCCAAGATTGAAGGAAGGATCACGACCCGGATATGGCAACCCCACACAATCCAGCAACGGTAGATCTTTAAGATTTCCATGAATAAAATAAATGTTGGGGATAAGTAGTTTATACATACTAGGATAGCTTGAGCTATGAAATCACAGCAACCTGATACTACGCCTTGAATAAAATATATGTGGAGGGATACCGTTGGATTCTGTAAAACAGAAAGAGTAATAAAAAAGATGGTTATTGCTACCGATGAAATTGGTACTAACTGGAACAAATGGATTTGTTATATCAACCACAACGTTGACAACAGAGAGCATATATAGAGCACACAGAGCATATAAAATGACATTTCTCTTGTCGGTGCCTTTGTTCGATTTCCAGTGGTCTTGTAAATATATGGCGAATATGCCAGAATATACTCCTGGGACAGGTTAATATTATACTTCTTTAGCAGGTGCCGTGGAAGTTGTAGAAAATATCTTACCGTACAGAAAGCCTTCGAGACATATTCCAATGAAGTTAAAGTCTTGAATATTTAGCTTCATGACTTCTTGTCTGTTGTAATGACCTATTGCATCCTCTGGCCCTTGCTTTATATAAGAGTCTAGCATCTATATCGAATACAGTGACTCAGATGAAGTTTGTGATGATCTTACAAACTGTCGCTGTCATAATCATAATCCGATTTTTGATCAGGTAGAATCGCATCGCCATGTATACATGCTAACTAGTTTGAGGAGAAGATGTTATGCAACTTGTCTTATTTTGGGTAACCGAGTTTTCCAAGGTAAGCCTGGCCTCAGACTAGCTTCCATCATTGAAATCTGTCACAAAAAAAGATGATCATACGTGATTATCGGATGCTCTGACAGCGAGCTAATAAAGCTATTGGCTACCTGTTGTGACATAAACTCATCCCTGTTAGATTCGAACGCCCGGTTACAACTAGAATCACAAAAACGACAGACCCAACGAACAGAAACTAAATCGTTCGTTGTTGGAAAAGTAATGCCCATGCCATATTTGATGACTATTATGATGCGATGAAAAAGGCCTAATCATGTTGTTGATAATGTAGCATAGATGATGACACGGTGGTTCCATTGGATCTAGTATATGAAAGGTGAGTTATTGACCCGTTTTCTTTTCTTTTCGACATCAGCTCACCTTGATTCAATGGATTCGAACAATGTTTTAAAGAATTTATGATAGCCTTGAAATATCGCTCTTCCGATGATTAAAACCTGATCAACGCTATTCATCTCGACCTCACAATTGGGGAGATGAACTAGGCTGAATAGATGCACGAGATAAGGTTGTTCTCCATTTATATGGCCTTTGACGACATGGTATATGACCATGAGCGTAAGAAATAAAGCGAATGGAAGAGAAGACGCTGAAAATAACGAATTGAGCATTCGAAGAAGAAATCTGAAGACAATATTTACTAAGCTCATATGGCTGTCTTGTTATGTGCAAAAATCACACAAGCGGTGGGTCTATGATTGAACACAGTAAGGTTTCTGCCAGTGTATATATGCTAATGTGCGTTTGAACTAACCTTTCATGTTCGATCTTTCTGGGTATCTGTAGTGCTCCATCATCTTGCAGGTATGAGCTGAACGCGATAAGAGAGTTTAGCTGGCGTGTAGTCCCTGTACTATCCGATTTGTACGGGAGAGGGTCGTTTTCAGCGGTGAGATGATTGAGGAGGAGATAATAAGTTAAATCTCCCGCTACCTTCTTATTCTTCGCAGCCCTCGTCACCGAGAGACAACAGTTGTAACGCCAACTATATTGTGTAGGGTAACAAGGTCAATCATGGTTAAAGTAGCCATTGTTATTAGTATAAAAAATGAGAAAGACAAAACGTCTTATGTTGCCATCAGGAGGTGTACCGAAAATAAGTTCCGCGTCATAGTCCAACGACACTAAAGTATCGGGTTAGATAGGATCATACATATTTGATGAATAGGGGTTGTAAATAAAATAAGTACCTTTAGAATTTCTAGATGGCAACGACCTAACACACCCCAACGTTATAAGCACAGCACTAGGAAGGAAGTTAGAACCGTAAACATAAGAATCCAGTCAGTTGGATAGAATAAACTGACCGGTTGAAGTTAAGTAACAGAGATCGATACACCGATCGCTCATAGCCGCGTCGCATGTAAGAGAGTCCGGTTCAAAACGTTAGACAGACCCCCTAAACCGACCCACATCGCTCAGAGCGGTACAGGTACTGACACTTACGAGATCACTGTCCGAACTAGCACACCTTCTAGAAGTTACACATGGCACTTCAATCTAGGCGCCTCAACCTACTGGTTTGAAACACGCAGTGACCGCCCTCGTTTTAAGCCTGACAGTATAAGCACGATTAACTTAGACCGTACTACAACAAACGTTAGGTTAACCGAGCCGAGCACAACGAGTAACACGGCTGCCTGTGATGACTTCGAATACTCTAGTAGCAAACATAGGTGGTTTACGAGTTACACTAATGTTCTAGTCAGTAACGATGAAGAGTAAAATGATTAGTGTACTCAGACAGATCCCGTATTGTGGGTGTTAGTAGAACCACGCCGATAGTTACCCTAACAGCAAGATGCTGTTCCTTAGGTACTATCTTAGCTCGCAGCCCTCAAACGCGAAACGTCTATTGTTAGGTTTACGCCTTTGCCCTCTATAGCTATAACACTTATCTCTGTCTGTCTATGAAACGCAAGCTTCTAAGCTGCTATGGGGAAGGTCCAGGCCATCTACACGAACTAGAAGATCAAACGGAACTGAAGCCTGAAGATCTCACTGAGATCACTGAAGGCGGCGGTCACAAGCACCGTACACTGTTATGCTAGTCAGCAACAGGTCTCTTTTATGCAGGTATCGCTTAGATTGCGTAGAGTAAGACAACTATCATAAGAAATCTAGGTCTTAAAGTGGAGCACGACAGGACAAGTTTAACAAAGTACTCTAGAGGCACGCTGAAAAAACCAGTGAAAACGATATCTAGCATACCTTATTCATGATATGGTACCATTATGTTATACCTTAGTAATTGAGGAACCTGAGCCAGGAACTAAGGGTGGTGGCTTAAAGGCAGCAACCAGCGACCAATGACCAATGACCGGGGACAGGTTGTTAAGAGACCTTTGAACCAGTACATTAACGGACTGAGCAGTTTAACTCCATACAGGAACTAGGATGGAGACGACTCAAACTTTATGTTAATGGAACCGTCACGTTTCGTCAGGTTCCTCTTCGGCTGGCCGATTTCGGTGTGCTTATCTACGCGACAGCAGAGAGATTGAGTGAACAGCAGATGATCTAGATTACGGTGACACAGTAGGAGAGTCGACGACATAATAATAGTTACATAGCTGGTACTAGTAGGAAAACCACTGTCTAAAGTACGTCTATTCAAAGTTGTGAACTAGACTGCCTTGAGCCTAGACGGCACGACTTCTGTTGCCGGGTGACTTTGGTCAGTTTATAACTTAGTAAATTATAACTCCGGGAACCAGGAACTAGGGTGACGATCATGACTTAGAGACAGCAACCAGTGACCAGTCACGTCACTCGATGACAGGCTTTTATAGAGACGGTTTAAGGTTAAACCGGTGGTGAATAGGGGGTTGGAAGTAAGTAGGGAGTATAATTGGTATCCAAATAAGTCCGGACCCGAAGTAATGTCCACGCTGGAACCTGTTGGATGACCTATTTGGCTTTTATGACTCCTTTCGGCCAAGAATACCGCTTACCTTTTTTTTTTTTTTTTTTTTTAATATGCCAGAATATACTCCTGGGACAGGTTAATATTATACTTCTTTAGCAGGTGCCGTGAAAGTTGTAGAAAATATCTTACCGTAAAGAAAGCCTTCGAGACATAACCCAATAATGGCAAAGTCTTCAAGACTTAGCTTCATGACTTCGTGTCTGTTTGAATGACTTATTGCATCTCTGACCCTTCCTTTATATAAGAGTCTAGCATCTAGATCTAATACAGCGACGGAGATAAAAGCTTGAAGTTCATGAT
Source organism: Phlegmacium glaucopus (assembly GCA_015039465.1). NCBI lineage: Eukaryota > Fungi > Basidiomycota > Agaricomycetes > Agaricales > Cortinariaceae > Phlegmacium > Phlegmacium glaucopus. The sequence goes on along the minus strand of MU130131.1, from coordinate 15,068 downwards.
GATCTTAACAAACTGTCGCTGTCATAATCATAATCCGATTTTTGATCAGATAGAATCGCATTGCCATGTATACATGCTAACTAGTTTGAGGAGAAGATGGTTATGCAACTTGTCTTATTCTGGGTAACCGAGTTTTCCAAGGTAAACCTGGCCTCGGACTAGCTTCCATCATTGAAACCCGTGTCCGGGAGGGCGATCGTGGTGATTATCGGATACTCTGGTGACAAGTGAGCTGCTGGCTTCCTGTTTTTGACATAAACTCACCTCTGTTAGATTCGAACACCGAGTTACAACTCGAATCATAACAACGACAGATTCAGCGAACGGAAGCGAAATCGCTCGTTGACGCTGTTGGAGGAGTAACGCCGATACCGTACTCGATGAACCTTTGGATGTGATGATGGAGGCCTAATCCTGTTGTTGATATAGTAGCACAGACGACGACAAGGTTGTTCCATTGATCTAGTAGACGAAAGGTGAGCTATTGGCTCGTTTTATTTTATTTTCGACATCAGCTCACCTCTATTCAATGGATTCGGACAACGTCGAATCTACGGTAGGTTTTAAATATCGCTTTTCCGACGATTAACGCCTGATTAACACTATCATCTCGACTCCATCTTGATGAAGCTTTGGATGCGATGAAAGAGGCCTATCCTGCTGTTGATATAGTGGCACAAATGACGGCACCAACGACACGGTTGTTTCATTGGATCTAGTAGACGAAAGGTGGGTTATTGACTCGTTTCCTTTTCGACATCAGCTCACCTCTATTCAATGGATTCGAACAACGTCGAATCCAGGATACGTTTGAAATATTACTTTTCTGATGATTAACACCTGATCAACCGCTACCATCTCGACCCCATCAATTTAGGAAGATGAACAATGCTGAATAGATGCTGCAGACGACGATGTAAGGTTGTCATAGATTGTTGCTTTGAACTGGACTGACCCTTCCCTAAGCTCGAACATCTTTAGATGACTTGGTATACGATAAGGGAGCGTAAAAGAATAAAGGGAAAATACCGAAGACAATGTATTGACTCAATTGAGTATTCGAGGAAGAAATCTGAAGACAATATCTACTAAGCTCTTATGGCTGTCTTGTTGTGTGCAAAAATCATACACACGGTGGGTCTACGATTAAACGCAGTAAATTGCTGTATATGTGCTCATGTACGTTTGAACTAACCTTTCGTTTTCAATCTTCTGGGTATATGTAGCGCAGAATCGTCTTGCAAGTATGAGCTGAAGAATGGTCGGAGTGTAGTAGGAGAGTTTAGCTGTCGTGTATGTAGTACTTGTAACATCCTATTTGTATGGGAAAGAGTCGTTTTCAGCGGTGAGATGATAGAGGGCGGTGAGGAGTAGATATGAGGTTAAGTACCTTTGGGCCTGCGTCACTGGCAAGCTACGATCTGATTCTTCACAGCCAACGTTCACCTCCATTCGCCGCAAGACTCGACTTTCCTCTGCATTTTCGGTTTATTCCGCAAGTCGTCCAAGGTCACGTCTGCAACGAATCCCAGGCCTGAATAAACCTATCATTAATATGAGGGGTGAATGAGGTTGAAAAAATAAGTTGGTCGTGGTGACCAGTTTGCCAGATATCTTTGGACAGTACCAACGACGGAGATTCAGTACTAGTAGTGGGATCAAGGCCAGGCGATCACATGATCGGTGAAGTTGAACTTGAACGATGGTCTGCAATCGTCCATCCTTCCTCTCGCGCTTACGGAAATATGAAAGCTTATCAAGCTCACGCTGCCGTAGCTGCCAATCATACTCCTATCGCCAACGATCCTGGTCACAGTTCAGCTCCCCCAAAAGCCCATGCTCATTGTCCCACCTGTGAAAGATCAGTCTCTGACTCCTCATGCTCCCCGGATACTCCGATATCAGTCCAGACTCGACCTTAAACTACTAATGGCTCAGGTCCACTGACAAGGATGTCACTCGCTACTGTTGCACCAGGCGATCCCAGTCAACAAATTACGGTCCTCGTTCAAGCGGTCGTCAAGGACCTCATCAATACTATGGTATATTATTGTTTTTCATCTATTCATGTCCTAAGGCCTTTCTAGGTGGACAGATTCGGACAATTTTCAATGAACAGAAAACTTGGCAGACAAGCTCTTGTTCTCAACGTCGAAGGCACATGACGATAATTGACAGCGGTACTCAACAAATTGGCAACAAATTTAACGTCCCAAGTTCGCAAATTACTCAATATATATCTATACTCTCCACTAACAGCTTTATTGCTCACTAGGTACGATCTATAGCAAAAGTGACCAAAACAGTCGCACGGAGATCTCATTAAACAATTTGAAGCGGACGCTCGCGGTGAAATTCTGGATCTCAAGAATACTATCAATGGAATGGTGGTTAGGTTCGCTATGGTCGTATTTTCTCTGGACGCGGACTGATCGTTTTGTCAGATTACGAGCGCTGGCGGCGGAAGTCACTCGAGTCACTTTAGAACTCGGAAGTCAAAGCAAACTAGGAGGCCAAGCACATGTACTGGACGTGGAAGGGGTATCCGTCGAGGGTGAAATGTGAACATTGAAAGGTATTTTTTCTTTTTGACTGGATTATGGACTCGTATTCCAACTATCAAGCTTTGTAGGAACCGTCAATTCCATGGTGGATCAGTTGTCAGCATTTTCTTCTGAAGTGACGAGTGTAGCACTGGGAGTCGGAATGCAGGGTATATTGAGAGGTCAAGCAAGAGTTGAAGGTGTGCAGGGAACCTGGGCTGATTTGACCAGGAACGTCAGCGTATGTCACTTCATTCCATTTTTTTTCCTTTTCCTTTTATGATAATCTTCGACAGAAAATTTGACCGATCAAGTGCGATCCATCTCAGAAGAAGTTACGACAGTCGTCGCCTAGGTGACCTTGGCGAGCTTGTCAATGTTGATGTTCGAGGAGAGATGCTTGACTTGAAGATGACTGTCAACTCCATGGTCGCTCAGCTGAGCACATTGGCTAACGAAGTCACTCGAGTCAGTTTGGAAGTTGGAACGAAAGGTATCTTGGGTGGACAGGCGTTTGTACCTGATGTGAGGTCTATTATCACAGGATCGTTGTCTGCCCCACTCTCTGCTCCCGGCTCCAGGAAGGATGACCCAGTGATAGTGATCATATCGAATAATTTACCATCTAATCAACTACTCTGTAGATACTTGAAATATAATGACAAAGGGTATGATGACAAACATTTTGAAGTAATGCATGGATACCTTTATCGATTATAGATTCAAGGTATGTTCACGGTATTATTATGAACAAAGGTTACTGATAATTGAAGCGCTAATATCCATGATCAATCAAGCGCCATCTTCTCTTTCTTGATCAAGCCTTCCATAAAAAGTTTTAGGGATCTCAATTTAGGCAGAACTGGACGAACAGATGGGTAAAATGTTACTTTAAAGAATGTGGATTTTTCGATTGTAGGTGATAGGTGAGTCCAGGTCGAAAGATGTAGAATACATGTTTTCTGTACTAACAAGGTACAACCATCTATGATCAATCACTCCCGTACTGTTATTGTAACACGTCGACTGAGTTCCCAACTCGGATACCCATGGGGATACGACTAGCCATCGCCAGTACAAAAGATACGCTAGCGGCTAGATAGGGCAAACCGGTATACGCGTCGGCTGGTTGTTGATCTTGAGGTGTTTCGCCCAGATTGGTGAGTTTAATATTGCCAAGCAAATCAGATTGGTACAAAGCGATAAATTCCAAATACGATCCTTTACGTTCGGGCTGAGAAATCAGTTCCAACCTGTAGATCGTATATCTGGACATTCGGTGTGCAGAAACGCTCCCATTCTTCACGACTACATCACCTCCATCTTCCATGAGATCCAGCTATCCGCATCCCTTCCGATCGTCTGTCCAAAAAATTAACAAGGCCGCGCTTCCAATCAACCCCGGGCCTGGATAACGTTAGAACCTATGGAATCAAGCCGAGTCGCGATGATGAATTTAAAAGGTCATTGGTCGCGTTTTTGGCAAGTGATTGGGTTGCCTGTTGATGTTAGGGGAGTAAGGTGGCCGGCTGTGCGGAGTGATATCGATAGTCAATGAATCAAGGATTTAGTACGATTGGAGTGACATGTAATATCGTTTCACTTACCTGTACTCCCATAGGTCCACAACAAATCCAGCAGTACCATCGATTGTATGCGTCATCAACCAGCAGTGCTACTCGACCGCTGGCGGGAGGTTTGAGGGTTGTCGCATCCTCGGGTTCTGGAGGTATCTTGGTTGGTTGGTTGTTGGTCGCAGTCGAATTAAATGGGCATTATTGGATGGTGACCAGCGACGGACATTGGATGGTAGGACTGAGGATCGAGATCATGGGCAATAGCCGCTTCAACGACTTTGATATTACTTTATTACCATGGCAGAGTATAATGTCGAAATGAAAAGCAAATGACTAGAATTGAACCGAGATGAGGAGTCCAAGTGAAACAAAGGGATTGGTTACCTACTATTGACCTTTGGCCTTGATTCAGAACTCAAGACTCTAAGAATTCCATTTGATATCAGTACGCGAGGGGATATCACCTTTGATACGCGAATCGTCGAAATCGGTCCATATGACAGAACGAGATGGCGAAGTATCAATGGATGATGAGAAAGGGGCATTCAGAGTACCAATATACTCACTTGGCGTGCCCAAACCTTTATTTGAACCTCTCTGCTGCACCACTCAAGCTCTTGCTCTACACCTACTCGACTGATTTTCTAGATCCAGAATGACGGGCACCAACCGGCTAGAGTCGTCCTCCAGACACGCTCTTATTCGCAGCCCTCAACTCACCAAGACCGGGCTTTCCTCTGTCTTTTCGGTTTATTCAGCAAGTTGTCAACCTTTCGTGTTCAATCTTTCCGGTTATATGTAGCGCACAATCGTCTTGTAGATATGAGCTGAAGAATAGTCTTAGTGTGGTGTGATAAGAGCGTTTAGCTGGCGTGTAGTACTTGTACCGTCTAGTTTGTATGGGAGAGGGTCGTTTTCAGCAGTAAGATGATAGAGAACGGTGAGTTGATGATGACGAGAAGATATTAGGTTAAGTACCTTTAGACCTTGGTCTGCAGCCACACTCTTATTCTTCGCAGCCCTTCTCCATTCGCAATAGGACCTGGCTTTCCTGTCTCAGCCAGTTGTCCAAAGTCGCGCCTGCAATGAGTCCCAGGCTTGAATAAGCCTACGATTGATCTGAAGGGTGAATGAGGTTGAAAAAATAAGTTGGCCAATTTACCAGAGAAGACCGATATCAGATTATCCAGGGAATCAAAGAACTAGGTGGGCTCTGAAAGATCTCTCTATGCAGGGTGATTTCGCTGAGATAATGTTGTTATCGATTGTTGCTTTGAGTTGGACTGACCGTTCCCTATGTTCTAACACCTTTGGAAGGCCTTTTACGACTCGGTATATGATAAGGGCGTATAAAAAGAAGAAGGTAGGTGGGAGAGAAGATGCCGAAGACGATGAAGTGAGTATTTGAAAGTTGAGTATGAAATATTCTCAGGTCATAGTAGGTACCGGTGTAAAAACGTGCCAACACACAAGGTGGGTCTACGATTAAACACAGTAAGTTACTGTACGCGCGTTAATGTGAATTTGACCTGACCTTTTGTGTTGGATCTTTCTGCGTATATGTAGGTGTGAGTGCAAGGGATAAGTACGAATGGTTTGAGTGTTCATTCAGCAGTGAGATGAATAGAGAGCGGTAAGCCTATGTTGACGATGGTACCTGTGTCACTGGCAGCGATGCGCTTCTTTGCAGCCTTTGTCACCCTCATCCGCCACAAAGGACCAATTCCAAGGACTTGATGATTCCGTTTTCGATTCATGTTTATTGGGTCTTCTCGGAATGAAAGACAGAAAGTACTTGAGTCAAGAACAGTACAGCACGAGATGCGTTTAATGATGGACGTTTTCGACAACGATGGGTCCTTCCCACGCTTGACGACAGCATATCTACAAAATCTAATCATCTATCTACCATCTGGATTTCATCGCTTAGTCGAAGGCGAATATCATCGTCTCTATCCACGATATCGACATCCCCCGTTTCCGGATTTGGATTTGGATTGTTATCCGCAAAGCGCAAACTCCCGACGCTAGATTCTACCATGGATTCCTTGTCGTAGAACGACAATCCCATTGATAGCCGCACAAAGATGATTGTAGGTGTTGTACCCTAGACAGACTCATGTTATTAGTAAAATAGGAAGTAGCAATGACTGATGTTGTAATCACATTGAGCATTTGGTGGATAGCAACGATGATATCATAAGCGTCATGGGTAGTGTCCGTGTCTGGAAGAATGAAAACCACGAGTCGAGCCAATTGGATTGAAAACAACATCATGCCAGATTCAATTAGCACGAATATGACGGTCCGAATCTTGCTCATGCCAGTGACGCGCAAAGTTTGGTCATCCGACTCCGCGGATTTAACTTCACGGTACACTTTGAAGATCTTCCACACGATCAAGCCTGTCACCAGAGCATTCACAGTCATGGACATGGCGAGACTTGCTACAACCAGCCAATTCCCCCAGTCAGGTTCCACAAGTTGGTCTGATAAGATATGCACTGGGCTGATACCCGCTAGCCACATAGCTAGAGACAATGAATTGAAATTGGCCAGCCAAATAAGATAGGTTGACTGACCTAAGAATACAAATGCCATGATTGAAGGAAGGATCACGACACGGATATTGCAACCCCACACAATCCAGCAACGGTAGATCTTCAAGATTTCCATGAATAAAATAAACATTGGGGATAAGTAGTTTATACATACTAGGATAGATTGGGCTATAAAATCGCAGCAACCTGATACTACGCCTTGAATAAAATTTATATGGAGGAATACCGTTGGATTCTGTAAAACAGAAAGAGTGAAAATGATGGTTATTGTTACTGATGAAATTGGTACTAACTGAAACAATGGGAAATGTTATATCAACCACAACGTTGACAACAGAGAGCATATATAGAGCACACAGAGCATATAAAATGACATTTCTCTTGTCGGTGCCTTTGTTCGATGTCCAGTGGTCTTGTAAATATATGGTGAATATGCCAGAATATACTCCTGGGATAGGTTAATATTATACTTCTTTAGTAGGTCCCATGAAAGTTGTAGAAAATATCTTACCGTAAAGAAAGCCTTCGAGACATAACCCAATAATGCCAAAGTCTTCAACACTTAGCTTCATGACTTCGTGTCTGTTGCAATAACCTATTGCATCTCTGACCTTATATAAGAGTCTAGTATCTAGATCTAATACAGTGACTGAGATAAAAGCTTGAAGTTCATGACGATCTGTCGCTGTCATAATAATCCGATTTTTGATCAGGTAGAATCGCATCGCCATGTATACATGCTAACTAGTTTGAGAAGTTGGTTATGCAACTTGTCTTATTTTGGGTAACCGAGTTTTCCAAGGTAAACCTGGCCTCAGACTAGCTTCCACCATTGAAACCTGACACCAAAAAGATGATCATAGTGAATGCCATGAGATACTCTGACGGCAAGTGAGCTACTGGCTCCCTTTTTTTGACATAAACTCACCTCTGTTAGATTTCAACACCGAGTTACAACTCGAATCATAAAAACGATAGATTCAACAAACGGAACCTAAATTGCTCGTTGATGCTGTTGGAGTAACGCCCATACTGTACTTGATGAACATTTAGATGTGATGAAGGAGGCCTAATCCTGTTGATATAGTAGCACAGAAGACGACAAGGTTGTTTCATTGGATCTAGTAGATGAAAGGTGAGGTATTGGCTCGTTTTATTTTATTTTCGACATCAGCTCACCTCTATTCAATGGATTCAGACAATGTCGAATCTATGGTAGGTTTCAAATATCGCTTTTCTGACGATCAACACCTGATTAACACTATCATCTCGACTCCATCTTGATGAAGCTTTGGATGCGATGAAAGAGGCTTAATCTCTTGTTGATATAGTGGCACAGATGACGACACCGTCGACACGGTTGTTTCATTGGATCTAGTAGACGAAAGGTGAGTTATTGACTCGTTTTATTTTCTTTTCGACATCAGCTCACCTCCATTCAATGGATTCGAACAACGTCGAATCTAGGATACGTTTGAAATATCACTTTTCTGATCATTAACACCTGATCAGCGCTACCATCTCGACCCCATAGATATGGGAAGATGAATAATGCTGAATGGATGCTGCAGACGACGATGTAAGGTTGTTATCGATTGTTGTTTTGAGCTGGACTGACCCTTCCCTAAGCTCGAACATCTTTAGAAGGCCTTTTATGACTTGGTATACGATAGGGGAGCGTAACAGAATAAGGGGAGAATGCTGAAGACAATGTATTGGCTTAATTGAGTATTCGAAGGGGAAATTTGAAGGCAATATCTACTGAGCTCATATGGCTGTCCTTGCTATGTGAACGTAGTAAATTGTTGTATATGTGCTAAGTGCGTTTGAACTAACCTTTCGTTTACGATCTTTTGGGTATATGTAGTGCACAATCGTCTTGCAGGTATGAGCTGAAGAATGGTCCGAGTGTGTAGGAGAGTCCAGCCGGCGCGTAGTACTTGTAATATCCTATTTATATGGAAAAGGGTCGTTTTCAGCGGTGAGATGATAGAGGGCGGTGAGGAGTAGATATTAGGATAAGTACCTTTGGGCCTGCGTCACTGGCAAGCTACGATCTTATTATTCGCAGCCAACGTTCACCTCCATTCACCGTAAGACCCGACTTTCCTTTTCGATTTATTCCGCAAGTCGTCCAAGGTCACGCCTGCAACCCCAGGCCCTGAATATACCTATGATTAATCTGAGGGGCGAATGAGGTTGAAAAAACAAATTGGACGTGGTGACTAGTTTGCCAGATATATTTGGACAGCACCAACGACGGAGATTCAGTACTAGTGGTGGGATGAAGGACCAAGTGCTCAAATTTGACTGAGGCGATCACATGATCGGTGACTGGTCTGCAATCGTCGATTCAATCGTCAATCGATCCTTA